>WEIT01031028.1:152031-205362 GCA_013389985.1 Dryoscopus gambensis
TTTTGCTAAAACTGAGTTCCACACTTTCCCTCAGTTTCAAGCTTTCTGCAGTGATGAGAAACTTCTTGCTGTCTCAAAGATCAGTGCCTTGTTGCCTTGTGGGGCTCATGCTGGGAAAGCACCAGCATTGCAAAAGCCCCAGTGCAATGTGGGGACTTGGGAGGGCTGTCCTGGGCAAGCAAGAAGCAAAGCAGTGCTCAGAGGCAGGGGGACCTCAACACCAAAGAAAGCAGAAGGTGCACATAATCCAAGTCCATCTGAGAGCAGTTTGGGACTGACAAACACCCCTGAGCGGTGCCCCTTGCTTGGCTCAAGCTCTGTGTGTGCTGCCATCAGCTGTCTGGGACCAAGGATTTAGAGGTTTGTTGTTGTATTTCTTACATACCTGTCACTAGACTGTGGGTCTTAGAGTCAAAGAATCACAGGATCACAGAATTATTTGTGTTTGAGGGATCTTAAAGATCATCTTGTTCCAACCTCTCTGCCATGGGCAGGGACACCTTCTACTAGACCAAGTCGCTCCGAGCCCCATCCAACCTGGCCTTGGACGCGTCCAGCAATGGGGAATCCACAGCTTCTCTGGGCAGCCTGTTCCAGTGTCTCATCACCTTCACTGTAAAGAATTTCTTCCTAATATCTAACCTAAATTTCCCCACTTTTAATTTGTATCCACTACTTCTTGCCCTATCACTCCAGTTCCTGAGGCAGAGTCCCTCTCTGGCTTCCCGGTAGGTCCTGTTCAGACACTGGAATGCTGCTGTGAGGTCTCCACACAACCTCCTCTTCTCCAGGCTGAACAGTCTCAACTTTCTCAGCCCTGTTCCACCAGGCTGTGATCATTGAGGAGCTCAAGGGTAGGTGAGTGGAAGCAGTTCTGTGGGAATTTCAAGACCAATGACAAGGCTGTGAGATCCAAGCCTGAGCCCAGATGAAGAAGCTTCAGGCCTTTAAAAGGACACTTTTACCTGCTTTCCTCTCTGCCACACAATGTGAAGTAGCATCTCTTCCCCACTTACAGGACATGCCTCCAAACAGGTGGGGTTTTTTCCCTTTTCCACACTTATAACGTTTTCGTCTTCATTTCTTTATTCAGTCACTATCTCAGCTGCACGAGGGACTCTGTGCAAAACCATCTGACAGTGAATGGAAAGGACCCTTCCACTGAATATGTGGTTAGGACTCACAGGCACAAGCATTTTCCAGCAGCACTGAAAGGATTAATTGAAATGTTGAGCCAGAGCAGTAATTATTTTACCAAACAGTGAAACGCTATTCAGCCCTCACTTCTCAACTGCTACTGATGCAATCAAGGCCAAACAGAGCCAAGATATAAAATTACTGCTACAGTCCAGCATTTTAAAAGCAATTAAAAGTGAGAGGTGCCCATGATTACTGCGTAAGAAAGAGGGTTTTCATTAAACAAATGGGTATAATACTTGCCCTGAAACCCTACTGCTTCCCGGCAAAACAAAACATACAGGACTGGACTCACTTCTGACTTTCCAGAATGAATCCATTCACTTGAGTAGAGTTACTCCAGATTTATTCGGTGAGATCAGAATCACACCTGCACAATGAAAGACGTTAGAGGTGCTTTTTCTTTGCTTTGCGTTACTTTCCTGTAAGTGTATTTTTGTCTCTTCCTATTTGCAGTTCAAGGGAAAACAATAAAAGTCCCAAAGAAGAAACTCAACTGGGCTGGGGAGCAGGAAGTGAAAATATTCCAGTCTTCATGTTTATTCTTGCTACAGGAATAAATAGGGCTTGGTTCAGTGCACAGTTCTGTCACAGCATGTTGTGTTTGCTTCTCCTTAGGCTGGTGAAGCTTCACTGACTGCTGTGAAATCACCTCTGCAGTGAGCAAATAGAAACTGGCTGATGCTCAGAGGGGACAGCAGTTATCTCCTTCCAGCTTTACAAACTGGAACTGCTGAGTGATCTGCTCTCTCAGACCTGCACTCAGTGATCCTCATAGTGAAGAGCCCTGCACTTTTACCACTATGAATCTGCCTCCTCAAATCAGTGGAGGTGAAGCACATTTCCCCCATCTGCATTTGCATGCTCTGATTTACCAAACATCTCCACACATTTCTGTTCTTTAATACGCTTGGGACTTCCAAAAAAATTCAACCACCTTTGCTGAAATTTTCCATGTTTCATTTCTGACCAAAGGTGAGCTTGGATTTTTTGAAAAGCCAGAGGAAAATTCCTTTGGCTGCTTGTGAACTGAAATGAAGTGCCAAAACAAAGAAACATTTCCCCCCATTTGAGACAGCTTCTAGCCACATCTTAATAGGGAGTGAAACACCAACCATCCAACACAAGGGCGCTGCCACAGACCTTATGAAGGTCTCACCCCACCATTCAACAGGCAAGAGAGCTACACCTGGACTTGCACAAGCAATGGCAGCTTGGAAACCATATGATCCAGCAGATTTTCCAATGTATCCAATCCAAACCCTGCAGAAACCTGCAGCATCCTTCCATTCACCTGACAGCAACTCAGCTGGACCTGAACTTCAGCAATAACATAGTAAAGTATGGGGCTTCTCTCTGGGTGTTGTGGGTTTTGTGGATAGTTGGATACCTATCACCCCAAAAGACTCCCTGCATAACCCTCTGCCTTATATCCACCTTTTTTAACCAAAGCAAACAGTTTTCCTAACAACAGTCCTGCTTCTAGCCTGAATTGCCAAAAATTACCCTCTGACTCTGAACAGAAGACATGGTCAGTAATTTTCTATGTTTCATGGCCAGCACAGAACTAGCTAGTCTCCTTTCAGAGGAACCAAACCCTGGGATAAAAAGGTCTTTGTAGAATTTGTAGAAGGAGGAGTAGGGACTATTCCATCATTGAAGGGATCTTGGAAGTTTGGTCTTTTTTAGCTCTGAATGAAAATGAAGTTGCAGAGATCTCCTTGATCTAATAATGGAAAGCTCTGCTGAATGCAATTGCCTGCATAACTTTGCTTTGGAAAGTGTAAAGCAGGCCAACCTTTCCTGCTATTTAATTTTCATTTTTCTTTCTTTCACTCCCTTTTCTGTTTCTTTCTGCCCATTGTGATCTTATCCCTAAGCTGTTGGGTTTTTTTCATGCTTCCTCTCTGTACTAGTGCCATCTGACTCACTGGGTACAGAGTGGAGTTGTTCAGCCCTCAGAAGGAGCTCTCTGGGGTGGGACTGGAACACGTTAGGGAAGTTTATTATGGCCCCTGTCTTGGCTGACACACTGGGATTGAAGTAGGTGCCTCCAGAGCTAAAAGCCCAGGTTGTTGGCGGCTGGGGTTCAGAGCCAGGCACGGAGCTGGGAGCCGTAACAGCTCCGATCCTCTGCGGATTAGCACAGAGGGGGACTTGTGAGTGGTCCATGTGATATCTGTTCAGGAGGTAAACAGAGGATTTTAGTCTCCTGGGCTGTCAAACCAACTCCTTTGACAAGCTCTAAATTCACTTAAAGCCATGTAATTTGAACATGCTGTGGGGTCCAAGTCTACTTCACCCTTGATACTGCGTAAATGGGCCCATTAAGATTTAGCCAAGTTTTGTGTGGTTTGTTCGTAAACAGTCACCGTGACGCCTCCTTCGGGGAGATAAGCCCTCCTCTGACAGAGCACAATAGGGGCTGCTCACAGGATGAGAAGCCAAGGCTTTAAAATCATCAGAGGGGGGAAAAAGAGCAAAAAAAGAACTGTGCTCAAACAATCTTATTAAACTTCAGCAACTTTGCTGTCCCAGATAAAGACCGTGTATGCTGAGCTATGACTTCATGAGCACTTGAATCATAAACACAGCCTTCCAGGGCTTCTATAGATCAGACATAAAATTTTACCATAGGAGAGAACTTTGCACGCAACTTCTCATCTAGGAGTGAAACAGTTTGTTCTTTCTAAGGTTAAGAAATGTAAACATCATGTGGACACCTCTAAGTGCCAGGATGTTTCAGGAGAAGCAAATTGCATGCAGAAAAACATCATATTGCACTTACATTTGATTTGAGGTTTTGGGGGGTTTTTTGTGAAGTCATTGCAGTATCAATGCAGTCTCTTAGATTGTTCTCACAGTTCTTCTCTGAACCAGCATCAAACACCACTTTGCAATCATATGAACCAGATGCAGTCTTCCATAACACTGAGTATGAGTCTCAAACAGGATGATTTGGCAAATCTGTTCCAAACTTCAACAAGAAGCACAAGCTGAACACTGTCACCTAAATATTTCTGGAAAAAAACCTGCCTTTTTGATGGGAACCATACCAACTTCTTCAAATCAACGTCTATGATTATCTTAAAGATAGCAGAATTTGTAAGTTTCTCCAGTGGCATCTCTGGGTAGGAACCCAAATTATTGCCACAGGTAGGAAAAATCAGGTAAGGAGAAAGCAACAGGAAGCTAAGTAGCCCAGAGATGCTGACTGAAGCCACAGGGAATATCTGTTTGCAAAGGACCAGTATTCATCTGAGTTGTTGTTTTCAAGCATCTTAAAAGAGAGCATGGTTTAAAAAACAATTTGCAGATAAATTGGAGAGAGAAGAATTCACTGTTTGTCATGCTTGTTGTCCCCAGTGTGACAGAGTAGGACATCATGAGAACATGCACACCACTGGACAGGGTTAGAGCACTCCTGAGGGTACCAGAGGCAGACAAACCACAGGGCACCAAGCCTCCTAGGAGGTTCACAAACCATGCACTTCTACACCTATGGCTCTTGGTTAGAGCCAAGTCCCGGCAATTTGGGCATGGCTATCTGAGAGCACAGGCAGCCAAAGCAAGGTCATCTTGCAGCAGACTTGACTGCTTGTCCAAAGAGAGCTGGGCAGATTGTGTTATGGCTATCAGCTATCACTGGCAATATTTGCTTTATCAGTTTTGTGCCTTAGTCAACTCTATGGCATGCAGTTTGCAGTGGTGGTGGGTTAACCCTCTTTTTGCTCATATTATCCTTTGAAGGGCTGTGCTTGCAGAAGGCCCAGTGCAGAGTAATTTGGATGTTGATACATCCCCACCCTGAAGGCCAATGAAAGGCTCCCACTGATTGCTGCAGGGCAAATCCCTCACTGATTGTTTTAAGAAGAAAGCCTATGAAGACAACTGGGAAGCAGCCCTGAACCCCTCCTGAAGCTGTATTCAGTCTCACTTCTCAGGACTCCTAAAGCCAAACCCCACTTTTCTGGTCCAAACTTCACTCCCTGAGCCTCTGCAGCTTTCCAAGTCCCTCATCACTCTTCTCCTGCAGGTTTTCTGAGTGGACAGAAACCTCCTGGATCACTCCCTGGTGTTTTGGCTCAGTAGTATCCCTTTGCATTGTGAGCTAGATGAGATGAATGCCTTCGTAAGAGCTGGAAAGGAGGAAACATCATCCTGCAAAGCCGGCAGCCATCTCAGCACTCAAGCTGCTGGTTGTCAAGGTGTGTCTTGGCTCCTCTCAGACATATTTGCTGGCCTTCCTTAGGGCTTTCATGTTGCTTTAATGTTTTTCTATATACCTGATGCTCTGTCCCTTGCCTAAGCTTCCCCCTCTTCACTATCTCAGATTTTCAGCCCTCCATGTGGAAAGGACTAGTCTTCTTACACAGTGAGACTTCAGGGAAAGTGAATGAACAGAAGAGAGCCCTTCGAGCCCAGTCGTTGAAAGGCTTCTTACACAAAACACAAAAGAGCTTTTCTTCTCATCAGTGTTTTCGAGAGACAAAAGAAAACACATTTTCTGAAGTGTTCCTTGGAGACACTTTGTTTTGAAGTGGTTAAAGAATTTCGAATGTGAGATAAGGGGGAGATACTGGCATGGACTGAGGATAACAGCTTGTTCCTCCAAGGGCTAGGATTAAATTGCAGGGAATGCTGGCACTCAGCCCAAGCTCAGCTTCCCCGGCCCCAACACTTGCTTGAAAAGGTAGAACTTGAAACATGTGCTTTGCCGTCTCTTCTTATCATCGCCCTCCCTGTTCAACCATTGTTCATGTGCTCTGGCACTCACAAAGCCTGCATCTAGGTTTTGCTCAAGACAGTGTCGATAAGCCAGATGATGAATGTGGAAAACTCCTCCCTGAGAGGGTTTGATTGGGGCTGCATTTGAAGTTGCTGGCAAAGGACTCTTCTGTTGTTTTTTGTTGGTCTATGCCCAGCATCAGGACAGTCCCATTCTGCAGAAGGCTGCGCAACATGGAGCAGAGATGCTCCGCTTATAGGTGACTCATTATCAGGTTGACAGTGCTTATTGCTGGATTGTATCAGCTCTTGTTTTGACATGACAAAAATCAGGATCTCTTTCATGTGCAGTTCCCACTCTCTCTCCTTACCTGCTTCTGCTTTTTTTTTTCAGCAGCAGAGACTTGCTTGCAGACGTTTCAAGCTTAACATTATTCAAGTCAGAAACTGTGCAAATCACTCATGAAGTTCTCCCTGCTCAGTTTGCAGGCACTGCTGACAGATATGAGATGTTTCACCTGTCTGACCCTCAACACACATGTTCTCACAGCAGATGGGCGAGTGGGGATTTTCATGTACTCAGAGGCAGCATGGAGTGGCAGACTGGTCAGGTCTGTGAATCAGAAAACACTGTGAGGCCCTTTTTGTGTGCTATCAGAGAGTGTCAAGACCTGTGTTTGCCTACATCCATTTATCATGGCTTGGTATGTTCAAAAATGTTGTTGCTCTTCATTAACTCTTTCATCTGTAAAAGGCCAGAATCTTCATGCTGTCTTTGCAGCTGCATTCCTGGGTCTCTCAGGTTAATTGATTAATGAAGTGGAGCTGCTGGTATCTGTGGAAGAGAGGGTATCTTGATTTAATATAGATACCACAATGATGGTCACTGGAGGCCTGATGTAAACACAGGGGGCTGGTATGCAAAAAGAAAGATAGAACCCTGAGAGCCCTATGTGTTAAATAGCAAGGCAGAGTAGCATTTTACCCTTTTAAAGTAAGGGAGGAGGTGGGAGCTGATGGAAATGAGGGCAGAAAGGACACAGTGACTTTTCTGACATCATACAAGGCAGCAGTGGGACACCTAAGAGCCAGGACCCAGCCACGTGTCCTAGCCACAAATAAATCAATTTGCAATTTTAGGTCGATATGTCTTGTTAAGAATGAGAGCTATGTGTCTGTCCCTGGTTTACTCATTGTCTCCTGGTGAGAAATGAAGAACAGCCCCATCCCTAGCTGGGCAGAAGGCAGGGACACCCCCTGAGCCATAAAACCCCCTGCTGGCTCCTAAACCCAGCCCCTGTGAGCAGATAAGCTTTGTGCTGCTCCCTATCTCAATCTCCAAGAGCAATTTTGGCATGTCCTAGCATGGCTGGGTTGCAGGTGATTCTGTGCTCATCACTCCTGCGCCCAGTGATAACAGGTCCCAGATCCAACACAGCTAAGCACAATCATCATTACTGCAAGGGTTAGGACTGCCCTGGGATCAAAGATAGTCATAAAGCCCACTTCCCAGTTAGGGAGCTGTTGCAGTGGGGTCTCCTGCAACCTTCCCTGGCAGACAGCTTGGCCCGTAGAAAGAATCAGAGGACGATATAGTTGATAGATGTTTCATAGATGTTTTATTCCCAGCCGCATAGCTGGTGGTCAGCACACAGACTGACTCAGAGACTCTCCCCCAAATCATGGGAACACCAACCTAAGTACAGGATTCTGTGGGCGGGGTTACATTTGAAATGGCCAACGAGGAATAGGATTTAGGTACAATAGTATCACAAGTCATGCCTCCCCCTCCCCCCAGGGCCACATGGCAGGGGGAGGAACCTCAACAGGGAGGAAAAACATACTGGCACTGTACTGGAGGAAAAATGTCCCATTAAAATCAGAGGTGTCAGTTTGAACCCTGATCTTCTTGTGACTTGGAAGGACTCTGCTGTGTGGTTTGTGCTGGGTCAGTTTCATTTGTTTTAGGATTTTTGGAGACAAAATACAGATTTTAGCCTATGTATCCTAAGTGTAGTTGTATCATAGATTTTGGCCTGTGTTGTCTCTGACATATTGTATACATGCAGCTTTATTTAAGTAACAGCTGGGATATATGAACATATGTCATCTATCAAAGATTGGAGAGGGAAACGCATGAGCTGGTGCATTTTTGTATAACTTGCTGTCATCACATTCATGTAAAAAGAATTAAGCCTCAAATAAAAAAACTTGTTGCTCCATCTGACCATGGAAATCTTCTTCCTTTAACCTTATGGCCTGCATGGTTGGGTAACTCTACGGAAAAGTTTAAGTGGATAGTACAGAGATCAAAAGAACTCCATCCATTATAAATTATTGGAGTCTCCTGTGCTTCAAAAAAACCCCAGAGTCGGGTTCTGTTTGTGTTCCTGTGGGCTGTTGTTGTTTTAACCTGTTAGTATTTGTTTCTTTAACTTCTTATTTTGATGCTGACTCTGCCCATCAGCCAAAGCCTAAAAATAAATCATAAAAACAGGGACTGTAAGCTCTGTGGAGCTATGACACTTCATGTTTCTCTCTTGGAGTGGCAGGAAACTGTTCAAGGATATAAATAAAAGTTAGTGATCTGGGGCCCTTTCATGGACTGACAAACCTTAAGGGACCAAAGCCCCTGGGGAAAGTGTTCTGTCTCTATGGGGACTCTGTAGAAGGTATCAGATTCACACTTCCCCGGGTAACACAGGTGATATGTGTGGGATACAGGTGTGATACAGGGGATGGGAGAGCCTGTGGAGGTCAGAGCACACCTTTGTGGGATGGACTAAATTCCACCTAAATCGAGACAGTGTCTGAAATGCATTGTTTTGCTAAAACCACTTCTCAATAAAAGCTCAAGATCCACATACTGGCTACAGCTCACTTTAGCCCCTCTCAGACAGCAAAGGACTTTGAAACACTGACTCTAGGCTTAGATAGCCTTTGTTCTTCATGCCACATTAGCAAAATCAGTGAGGCATAAAGGAAAGACATGAAAATTGTATTTATCTTCTGCATAGCTCACCTACAGATTTACAGATTGTCTACCCCCAACCTCAGAATACAGAAGCTGACATTTTAAAGAAGACCCAAGGCTGATCTAATCCAGTATCTTGACTCTGACAGTAGCCAGTGGCAAATACTTGAGATAACTGCATTAAATCATGACTGCAGGCAAATTTTAAATAATCTTCTATCTCAGAATACTCATTCTGCATTGAAATAGTTAAGGAATGACTTCATCTCTTAAGCAGGAGTTGTAAACTCCAAATGTACATGCTGTTAGGACATGTAACTTACACCCAGGTATCTTAATTTTTGCTAGGAATATACCTTTTTGAAAATGGCTGAGCCTCTTCCCGCAGCACTGAGTGCCTATGCCTTCACCTACCAGGAGATGGTGTTTCCTTTTATTTAGATGCCAGTTTTCCTGAAAGCCATGGTGCTTTTACTTTGTGAGTTTGGAGAAACACCTTAGGATACCTCCCAGAAACTTGTTTCTGTCTCATTTTCTGGTATTTACCTCCTTTGTCATTTGATACAACCACTGCTTACCTGGGCCCCTCCAGCTTGAGGAGCTGTGTCCTTGGGACCATTCCTCCCAGCAGCAAAGGCTCATACACGTCTCAGCCAACTTCAGGCATCTCAGGAAGCTGACCTGAGGAGATATCTCCAGAGGACCACTGAGATGTCATCGTCATGACCCTGAAAGTGCCGCTCTTTCTCTGGAGGGAAAGCTAAGGTTCCCAGTGCCAAATGTCTTGAGTCAGGGGCAATCAAGGCATCTCCATCATGAGTTTGCTTACAACCACTCCTACCTACTATTCACCTGCCTCTTCTGGTCCTTATCTTAGTGGAAACACCATGCCTAACCACACTCTGAGAGTAGGAATCTTTCAAAAGGTGGCAGGACTTAGAAACATGCAGTAAACCAGTTACAGATTGCGTTCAGATTTGGCTTTAAAATGATCAACAAGTAATACCAGCTGAGGTTTGTGTTCACAGCCTTCTCCTGTCCTGAATTTCAGCAAGTGCCAGATCATGTCTTTCCCTTTCCAAGCTGCTGAGTGGAAGGAGAGCTGTCATGCTGTTCCCCATTAACACCACCACTGTTCTGCTCCTCACACCCAGGCTTTCTCACAGAAATCCAATTCCATGCATGAGCTGTAGGTGGGTTTCTAGGACCTAAATTTCCCTGGAAGTCTTTTTATTACTCATAAACAACATTTCCCACAGGCCTATCTGTAACTCAGTCTCTGAAAAGACTTGACATGGATGCCACGTATCTCCACAGACTTGCTCCTGCCCTGAGCTTGATTCTATTAATCTGCCACAAATAACATCATTTCACTTGTATGCATGGCTCTTCAGCCAAAACCTTAATCTGAACTCTGTGTGCTGGTTCTGAAGAGCTTCCCACTCCATTTCAGCATGTTGATTTAAATGTCCTTTGTGGAAAACGCTGTTAAACCCATATGGACCAATTTTGCCATCCCCAGCACTGTTCCAGTTATCCTACTGTGAAATGCTGCCAGATCAGGAGAGCTGTATTTTACTGTCCCTCTGCCTACAGCAACTGACAGCACTGCACAGGCAACAGTCCCGTGGTTCATGTTTAACTTAATCTATGGCTGTCAAAATTACTGGACACTATCAAAAGACAGGAAGAAAAGAATGGAAAATCTTACTTCCACAGGGCTGTGCTCAACTGATTGCTGAAACTGGCATAGCTGACATCAGGAAGAGTCAGAGTGAGGCAGCATATAGGTAGGAATTAAGAAAAATGAGGCCGAGCTTTGAGGATAACCCAGGTCTGCTAAGTGTCCTGCAGTCCAGGCTGGGAGATAAAGCTCCTCACAGCCTTAGGAGAGAATCGGATGAGCTGCTCTGCTCTCCCAATGGAAATGATGCCATGGGCAGGGGGGGTGATCTGTATATCTGGCTTTGCCCGTTTTTGCAGCTAATGTAAGACTTTTGGTAGATGAATGCATTTTGTGAAGGAACCACTCTGGTTTATAGACGAGGTGTTGCAGGCCTTAACTTTGCTGGAGAAAGCAAGATCCATAGGGTGAAACACTTTGAGACAAGGGCCGTACAAAGCCATGTGTGTATGGCTATTTATCATCCTCTGCACCCACACAGACCTCAACGTGCTGTGTGCAGCTTTGTACCTGTACCCACCCCCAAAAGGTGCTTCCTCACAGCTTTTCATGTTCTAGTGAAATGTCTGGGCAAATAGTGAGTGATTATTTCCTTCAATTGTTGCCGCCATCCTCCACCACCCTCAAAATTATTCATTCTGAAGGAAATTTAAAAAAGCTTTTGTTTGAGAATTCCCTCCCTCTAATTGAGTTCATTGTACAGAGATCAAAGCACTGTTTTCAGTGGGTCTTGGTAGGCAGGACTTTTTCTGAACGGACTCCAAGCTTTTGGTATAGAATGGGTCAAAATGACCTTTGCTTTTTCCCCTCCCACATTCATAATTAGTGACTGTTAATTTACATTAGCTGGCCTAGACTTGGTTTCCAGGTCGATTATTCTTACAGCCTTGTTGTTTTCGCACAGAGTGGAAGAGTAAACAGTGCTCCTAAATTGCACACATATGAATCTTGGAGCATGGACCTAGAAAGGAGAATATCCCACTCAAAGTCTTTTTTGTGGATACATTTCACCTCTACCAGGTTTCCACTTATGGAACCAAACTAGAGGGAAGCAGAGGAAAGACTGAACCCACAGCAAGCTACTATCAAAGAGATCCAGATCCCACGTGTGGGTGAGTTTCCTAATCCAGGACTCTCATAGGTGGGCAAAGCAGATAATAGCTCATTTTATAGCCCTGAACATGACAGAAATATTCATCACAATGAGGAACAGGGACTGTTAAAGACCTAAAAAAAAAAAAAAAAAAAAAACACTACCAAAAAACAAGCAAATTTTATACATCATCCCTGGGGAAAACCTCCTCCCACACACAAGTATCAGATGCTAGTCTTGGCTTGACTGTTGCCTGAAATGCTAAAGCACTAAAAAGGGGAAGGAGATGGGCACTTCAGCATGGTTTCAAAGCTGTAGCTCATGGGCTTTGGAAGGAGACATTCATCACCTGCAGGAAGTCCTGCATTTAGAAGGGCGAATGGGTTATCAGAGGAAAGCAGTGGTGGAACGGCTCCAGAGAGAAATATTTAATGGAAAAAGGCAAAATAGAAGAACAGAGAAAGATAATGTGAGGATTTACTCATAAACAGACACATTTCACTGCTGCCAAATCAGCAATCTTACTAATGAGGGTTTAGAGAGTCTCTTGCCAAATAACTAATATTACAGTGTGTAAAAAAGCTCAGGTTTTCTAAATGCATGACTCTCCAGTCAAAACCAGCTGAATACTTCCTCATTTAATACTCAGTAAAATTTTTTATGTAAACGTCTCATAATGTTTCCAGTGTTTCTAGTGTACTGAAATGCAATATGTGTCTTTTACAGCACTTTGCAGGTTTGCTCAAGCTACCAAATATATCATATTGTCCAATGCTGCTATATTTGGGACCATTTTGAGGAGAGACATAAGTCCAAAGTAGTATTCATGTTATAGTAGTTTCCCAGTCTCAGACAATTTTTTTTCCTAATTTTCAAAGTCTGCACCAATCCATCTGGACTTTTACGTCCACGATCTTTTGGAAGAACGAGTTTTTCTTTCTGGAAAGTTTGAAGTAGAAGTGGACAAAGCGTCTTTGAGACCTGGAGGTTCAACAAATGAGGTGTTTTCATTCTTGGAATAGTTGCCCAGTTTGTGCTTATTTTGGCTCATCTGATTGTACATGGCTGGGCCTACAGACAACCAGGGAGGATCAATGCTTTTCACCAGCTTTTAGTAATGTTGTTTAGGGACAAGGACTGGAGGCCTGGCCCAGCAGATGGAATTTTAAAAATGAGCCAACATGTTTGAGTTTAAAGCTGAAAATTTTAACATGAAAGATCATCAAGTCCAAGGGGTAACTAAATTACATTTTCCTAAATAAATGGGGTTCTTCATATATGGTACTGTGGGGTGATTGGAGAAGGAGGATGACTGTCAAATTCACATTAAATGCAACATAATTTTTCCAGTGGTTCCCTTAGCCCTTTCTCCCTGGCAGAGCTGTCTCCAGAGGCTGCAGGGGATGTCCTGCTGGGCTGCAGCTCCTCCCTTGGTGCCAGCTCCCTTTCCCAGCAGTGCAGCTGAAGTCCTGCCTCCACTGCTGATACTGCAACTCACAACTTACCTTTGTTTTCCTTAACTTTATACCTAATTTCTTCACCTCATGACTCACTAGGGTCAAATCACTTTGGATGTTTTCAGCAATTGGAAGTCCATTTCCCCCCCACTATCCTTTGACTATTTCAGCATTACATATTTGTAAAGATGTGACTAGGCTGAGGAAGTCCCTGAAGCACAAATTGTTGAATCTTGTTTACACTTACCCTTTTCCTATGCCATTTCTTAGGCACCTGCTACTGGCCAAGGCTTAGAAATAGAATAGTGGGCTACCAGAATCTTTATAAAGTCATTCCTAAGATTTTATATGGAAAATGATCTATGTTCTTGAGCTTTTACAATGCACTATGTATGCTAAGTTATAATAAATGTAAATCCATGTGACTGATGAGGCTGTATTACCTTCAGGAAAAAGGATGTTTCTTCTTTAAGTGGAGCACTGATCTGTGTGTGTTTATAAACTATCCTTTCTGTTTCATCCACAAAGGAAGTGAATTTAGGGCTGTCAACTCAGCAGAAGGTGTGACTGTAGCCGTGGTAGCTCAATCCAGGCAGAATGTTCACAGCAGCGCTGGCAAATGGTGGTGCTGGATGTACCAGTGGCACTGTCAGTGAAGATCACAGTCCCAGGAGAGTTTTCACCAAAGTCCTCGCTCTGGGGTCTTTGCTGCTACTGTCATTTACTCCAACCATTTACCCTCTGATTACACATTCTGCTGGAAATTTAAGCCTGGTTTTAAAGACTGCTGCCTTTCCAAGCCTGACGCTCAGTGTGAGCCCAAACTGAGGATATCTGAATGGCCAAAGCTGTTCTACACACACCTTGATTTCTCTAGCGTAACCTTAATTCAACCTACAGACATCAGAGAGATGAAAGCTCTGCTGGAACCACATGGCTTCCCTTCCAAAGAACTGCATCAGTCAGCCCTGAATTTTGGAAAGTCCTACACCTTTTGCCATGCCAAGGTGTTTTGGGGTAGTCACAGAGGCTGTTCCGACCCCTCACACTTCCTTGCCCCACTTTCCCATTACAGGACTTGACAAAAGTTGCCTGTGTCACATCACCCAAAATAATAAAGACCAGCATGGAATGACACGTCAAACACCCTCCAGCCAGTAGATTACCAACATGTAATCATAAGAGACTTAATGACAGGAAAAGAAAACAAACATTTTGTGTTTTCTAATGATAAATCCACTTACGCAGCTACAGTAATAATGTTCGTCTGATCTTGGTCAATCTGCTTCCGTAAATGTCAGGCAAAGCACCTCCTAGAAGGAGCTCAGGATACTGAACAGTTTGAAAATTGCCTAGGATAAATGATACAGAAAACAGCTTTCCCTCTAAATTAAAAGCCAAGCTGATGGAGGAGTACAAGAGGAATTTCCAAATGTGACAGTCGATGATTACAAGCTTGCTTGTGTTCAGTTGTACACATATAATTGCCAGTGAAAAAGCAAACTTCTTGTGGGGAAAAAATCTTTCCAGGTCCTGAATGGGAGGGGAGATGAGAGAGGAGCAGCAGCATCAAGGCTTGTGCCACTTGATCTGCAGCCTTCTAGGCAATGTCATTATTCTTTTCAAGTTACTGCATAAGCTGCCTGGATAAAGAAGTTGTTTCTCTGCAGTGTGAGGGTGCTCTGTCTCTGGAAAGTCTCAGTCCCTTGGAAAGAGAAGTGGCAAATGCTGGCAGTGTTAGCATAGTCATTTTTCTATCACCCATGCTGAAAGTTGTTTTCTGCCTCCAATTTCTTCAACACAAATAGTTTGATTTGGAAAAAAAAGTGAGTAAGCAAAGAAAACCATTGAGCAGAATGGGAAGAAAACATGTTTAAAGTGATCATTTATTTGGGTGCTGTCGTAACCTGTGTATTTTCAAGGTTAACCGGTTGCCCACTTCATATTAGAAAAATCATAGATAAACACTCTTTACAAAATGCTGAGATCATCTTAAAAAGTCATGAGATGTTTCAGACATGAGCAACAAACTTTTACTACTTCCAATTCTAAACATTAAAGCATCATGGCCCATATTCTCAGCCTCATCTTTGCATCTGCTGCTAATTTTTTTGTTTTTATTAGAAGGTGAATTCTCATGTAGTTTCCCATACAAAAACAGTAATAAAAAGTTCACAGAGGGTAGTGATTTCAGTTCAGTCAGATGCTTACCCAGATACACGCAGACAGAAATGTCATGGTCTTACTGGAGGTCTCACAGTGTTCTGTGGTTTTGCTAAAGGTCCATCAGCTGGAATAAAGAGATGAGTAGGAAAATTAAGCTTTCAGTTAGGAAAGAAAGGGACATCCAGGCTTTTACATTATAGGGAAATGTTCATATGTGTGAGGCTGAGGCTCAGTTGTTGATTTAGATCTTAAAGGCATGACTTCTACAGTGAGATGTCAACATTTCTGAGCGAGTCCCTTGGATCTAAAGGCCTGGCTCAGGCATTAGGCCACAGGATTGGAATTTTAATGGTACTCCAAAATGCTGAGCTGATCTGGGGAAAATCTGGAGTTAGTTGCACAGGGCGGACACTAGTTTTAGATGTGCCTCTGTTACAAGAGCTCTTTATATAAAGACCAGTCCGTGCATGCTTTAAAAAACCTGTATATTAACAGCAGCAAGTTCTGGGAGCATTGAGAATGCTCTAATGGTGTAATTCAATGATGGTCCCAGTTTTAAAACCTGGGATGCAATAGCTGCAGTCAAGGAATGCACAGCCTGGATTGTTCTCAAGCAACAGTGAAATATGAATGATAAAGTTGCCATGTAAACAGCAGCATGGTATAACATCACCTTCTACACCTTTGAGCCTTGCTGTTTGGAAGGTTATGGTAGGAAACCAGGTTCTGGTGCTTTCACAGCATCCAGAGACACATGCTTACACAACTACTGGCAGGATGCAAAATGATACCGAGTGCTGTGGTTCAGGATATGCTCCCCTATATCCATGAGTGACCTGGGGACAGCCAGAGCAATGCCTTTGCTTGGTACCTCTGCAGAGAGGAAACAGGCACCACCTCACCTACAAACAAAAGCTGGAAAGGTATGTCTTCTGTGGCAGTCACAGAGAGAGATCCATCAGTCTCTATGTAGCATGTATGTCATAGAATCATAGAATGGTTTGTATTGGAAGGGACCTTAAAGATCATCTTGTTCCAACTCCCCTGCCGTGGGCAAGGACACTTCCACTAGACCAGTTTGCTCAAAGCCCCAAGCTGGCCTTGAATACTGCCAGGGATGGGGCATCCACAATTTCTCTGGGCAACCTCTTCCAGAATCTCACCACCCTCACAGGAAAGAACTTCATCCCAATATCTAATCTAAATCAAGTCTCTTTCAGCTGTTGTCCCTTGGAATGTGGGTATGCAGTCCAATACCAAAAGAAAAGTCCAGCATCAGGCTCCTGATGCAGCAAATTCAGCTCATGTTTTCTGAAAGCTGAGGGTCACTCAGTGATCCACTCAAAGTGGATGAGTCTGGCTATGGAGGGTCAGACCTTGCTCAGTTCAGCCTGCAAGGACCTCAAGGAAACTATCAGCTAACTTAGGTGTCAAACAGGTGAATGATGGGCAGCTCCTCCACAGGGCAGAAGCATGAGGTCGTGGCTCTTGATACAGCTACAAACAGCACATCAATATTCATTCCAGCTGCAGAAGTGCTGGGTCTTGTCCTGAGTTTGAGCTGGTACATGAGCACATTCCTGCCAGTGGCTGCAGAGCCTCTCCAAACACAGGCTGGATCTTCCTGCACAGCTAACAGCAAGGCCAGCTCCTGCTGCTGAGGAGGAATGCAGTCTATAGCCCTGGGATGAAGCAGCCTGAATCCATTTCCCCAGAGCTTGCTTCGGGGGATGTTTCTGTTTATCCAGCTCACCCATTTGCATTTGCTACTTTGCTATTTCACCTCATAAGCAATTCTTCCTGGCTGCAAGCACTGGCAGGGTGCAGCCTTCCACCAGACATTGCTGGGACTCTTCTCCAGCTCTGTGGAGTGAGTCACTTCAGCACTCTCTACTCCCCTCTTCTCTTGCTCCCTGTGCACAGAGACATTTGTGAGACACAAAAGGATAAAAGTTCTACTATAAACTGCCAGGCTAGTGCTGACACTTCTTGCCACACAACTGACAGGACTGAGTTCATAAAAATAAATCTTAACAATGAAGAGCTCAGGATATTGTTAAACTCAAAAAGATCCATTTGCTCAGCTGGGGAGGTCTTTTGGAAATCACCATCCATGGGGATTTCACCCTGGTTTCCTTCTGTTGAGACAAATCACTTTTATTATGATCAAAACATGCCTTCCAGAAGGAGGTTTGATTGAATGAAGAATTTGGAAGTAGATTTGAAAATGTCTTGCTTCCCCTCCATATTCTGGGTTCAGGGTTAATCGGCCTTGCTGTTTTAATTGTTTTAATTGCTTTTCTATATTTTACCTCCCCTGTGAATTTGACTGTGCTGAAATTCCAGGCTGAGCTTCTTCTTCCTGGTTCTTGTTGTGCTGCTCTGCAGCTGAATTTGAAAAGCTCTTATAGTGCCTGGTATCTCTGGAATGTACTTGGACACTCCATCAAGTCAACTCCTCAATCCTCCTTTTATTGTCCTATTTATCTGGGGGACAGGAGGGAAATTGGGCATATGGTGGCAGTCCCAGGGAAGTACAGGTAGCTGGGGCTGTGTCGAGCTCTGAAGGGATTACCTCACACCTCCCAAGTGTCCACTCATGGCTTTTTATATGCAGTCCAGGAGAACCACTCTGCTGAGGGCTCCTTTCTTCATCGACTGCCTTGGGAACTCACTCCTGCCCCAGGAAAAATGTAGGAGATATTATGGGGAAATGGAGAGGCATGATGGCACAGCCACTCAGCGACGGGAGTGAGGACCTTGAGCCCAGCCTGGTAACAAGAGCACTCTACCAGGAACCCAGGTTTCTTTGTTTTCATTACTTCATTCCCCTTTATGCAGCCATTCAATCACCTTCCTTTGCACTGGCATCTTTAGCCTCAAAGTCTTCAGTTCTGGTCCTTTCTCTCTGACTCCTGAACTACAGATTCCTGGGAGAAGGATCACAGTCTCACTGTATCTGCACAGCACCAGAGGCATCTCCTGTGCAACGAGGCAAAATTGTGTCCCCAGTGTGAAAGGTGCTACTTGTAGGTGCACAGGAGCCTTGAGCCCCCCTCCAGTCCATTGTTCTTCACAAGGGTCTGCTTCCTGACTCGCCCAGCAATTTCATGTCGAAGGGCCCATGCCTCAGTTTTCCCAGCCACTGAAAGCACTTCAGTGAGGTTATCAGTGCTATTATGAAGGCACACACTCTTCTCATGGAGTGGGACCAGAGGTCTGGTGCAGAGGAGCTCTTAGTGGTGGTATTCAGATATGAACTGATCGGTTCCTTAGATTTTATAAGGAAAGGAACAGCCCTTGCCTTTTTTTTTTAAAGGCATTTTTAGTAGCAAATGCAGAGACCTTTCATTTTTCAGGCTATCAGCAACTGAATTTCACACCCTTTCTCTCTGAAATGGACCTAGGGTTTCTTCCCTCAATTTTTCCTGCCTCAAAATCCAGGTTGGTTTGTTGAAATAAGAAGTAAACATAATGACTTTAATGGGATGAGCTTGCAGGGCTGTTGGCTGACTGAGGCCACCCAGCTAGAGTTCAGCGTGAGACAGTCTGCACCTTATAAGGCCAAGAGATGAAGGCATTTAAAACAAAAAAATAAAGGATCTGAACATGTTATTTAAATCATGGTGAAGGCAATTTTTTTAATTCTTTTCTTCTCCCTTCTGGTTCATGACAAAACCTGATATATGCAAGTGAATATAATGTCTAACATTTGTTAAATCCAGACTGAAGGCCAGCCAGATAGCTCTGAAAACAAACTGTGAATATTTTAAATGGAGTGAGATATACATGATGGAGTAAATAAAGGGCACATACCACATAAGAAAAATTGGACAAAGTTCAAATGCTATTCATCTTGGAGAAAGGCTCTTGAGTAGAGCAGTGCAGCTTGGAAACACTTGCATGTGCATTAGGGTCCATTACTGGGGTCTGGCTTTTAGGGGCAAGGGGAGTTAAATCATTAAAAGAAAAAGGAAAAGAAAATTGCCAGCCCAGGTATTGCATGCTCTTAGGTAACTCTGAAGAGTTAGAGAAAGAGAATAGGGGTTGTATTAGGCAATAGGTGGACATGGTCCAACATGTCAAGAGTTCAGTGCTACTTCTGGGACTCAAGTGCTAATAAAATAAGCTTCTAAACTGCTGAAGGCACATGTCCAGCCCCAAATGCTTTCCAGTTCCTTAGCAGTTATTATTTTTTCTGTCTGATATAGCATTTTTAACTCTACTTCTCCAAGCCCAGAGATACTCCCAAATTTGGCTTGTTTTGTCTTTCTTTGGATGCTTTTTCAGTAGACACCACTCTGGAAACTGAAACCCTTGAAGTGAAATTCCTGCTGTGCATAATGTCACTTTTCCAATGTTTAAAAATTTGTCTCACTCTACTTGTAGATTTGGTGGGAATCCCAGTTTTGAAAAAAGATGACATATACAATACATACAAGATTTAAGAAATGGATATAATTTACTCATATATCAGTAGTTTGCTCTGTGCAAGCAATAGATCCAACTCTATGACTGAAGTTGCTCAAAAAAAAAAAAGGAATTGAGAAAAAAAATACTATTTTTAGGAACGTTAGGACTGGACTTTAGAGCTGACAAGTGGTAACTTGTGGTTAGTGGTACGTGAATATAAATAAGTGGTAGCTCAACATCCCAGTACAACCAATGGAAATTTTCAAGCTCTCAACTGAGTTGGACCAGGCTGTCTGGGAAGGTTTGCAAGGCAGTTTATTCTGGTGAGAACTGGAGACGTACTTGTGGGGCAGCAGGGGAGTTAACAAACCTCCATCCATGATCTCCTGCTCCTGAGCCATCCTCGCAGCCCCTTCCCCAAAACCCGGTGCATCAGTCTTCCCCCTCAGCCAAAAGCTGACAGCTCTTGGCAGCCCAGCTCGGCGTGGCTGTTGGTTTTAATCACATTGCTTAATTTCTGTTTTCACTCCATGCTCATGTGTCTGTTGCCCATGAACTCTGCATTTTAATAGCAGCACGTCAAAAGAGCTGTTCAGACGCACTTTGGTGTATGAGCAGGGAACGCTCATTTGTCATCTCCCACAATATCGGGCATCTCGGGCCTGTTTGGATATCTCCACGGGACCTGTTTGCCAGGGTGGAAGGCGACAATATTTTTCCAAAGACTCTTCTCTCAATCAAATGACAGGGGTCTTTGTGCTACCTCGGGAGTCCCTCTCACCCCACACTGCCCCTGGAATAAAAAAGCAGAGAAGCACACTGTTTAAATATGCATATAAAGCTCTGCTGCACAATAGATTAACTGCTGTCAGCTTTCTATTTAGTGTGAGGAAAAAACAGTAGAGATTTTTAATTGATAATTCAGAAAGACACTCCATTGAATGGTGTTAATAATTACATCTGCCTATTCTGAGCTCTTCATCTACGCAGGGGTAATAGAGCCTTGTCCCTCAGGGACTGGAGCCCAGCTGAGAAGGCGGGACACCAAGCAAAGGAGTTGTAATTTGTATTTTGTCAACAAAAGCTGCTTAATCCTCCAGAAAGGCATCCTTCAGAGAGGCAAGCCTTTGTCNTGGTTGAAAAGGTTCATTTATAGCTATCCCACTGTTGTATGCTTAGCCTGAGACCCTACTAGCTTCTCATTCTCTCATCAAGTTTGCCTTTTGTGGCTATACGAATGGTAATGATTTGAGGAGAGGTTAGTCATGGTTGTTAAGAGTCATCTAGCATGATCAGAACTGAAGTCTCAAATTGATATTCATGTTTAAATACATTTCGGCAGCATGAAATTTGGGGGTCCCTGCAATAATCATCTAGGAGCAGGCAATCATGATGCAGTGCTATGCATATATGTATTTATTAGCTTCCTTTCTGTTCATTTTCTAAGTTTCAGATGACACAAAGGATTTTAGCATTTGGCAGAAATTATTAACTGTATATGAGAAATAAATAGATTATAAAAATATCAGAATTGGAGATAAAGCCCTCTAAGCTCTGGTGATCTGAACATACTGTCTAGTTTTGCTTTCATGTCAGATCCAAGCCAGAAGACAGCTGTTTTAGTAGTGCAGTTTGGGTATGCTGAGAAGCCCTGAAACACGAAGCAAGAAGCCCTCTAAGTGCAGCAGCTGCTTGACATCTATGCCACATGAGGCTGGCATCTCATGGGAACAGACCCCGGAGCAGCACCACCCTGTCCTCTCATCTGACTTCCAGCCTGGGCAGTCTGTGCAGGCTCCCAGCCCCTGAGACAGAGCATTGAACACCTTCGTGGCAGATATTTCAGCAGGCTGGCCACAGGTAACATCAGAGCTGATGTGCTCACCCTGGATCTCTGCAAGGTGTGATTTTCCATGCGTGGAGTCAGCCTTGTGCCCAGAACAGTGAGAATCCTCCACCCCAGGAGTCTTAGTCTGAAAGGTGCAAAATAGGCAAGCAATTACCAGTAGTTACCAATCTGCAAAAATAACGAGCTGAAGCCAACAAAACTTCTGCCATCCTCAGGCTCAAGTCCTTTGGAGTAGCACCACTTCAAAAAAGCTCTTTAGGTGCACTTTGGTGCCTGTGGATCATCATCCATCCACCGGTGGGTGTCTGGCCAGGCACCTTTTCTCCAGCGGGCTCCTCCTGGCTTTAAGGCAGAGAAATGGCTATGGGATAAAGGCTGAGAGAGGAAGCAGAAGGACCTCCCTCAGTACAGGACAAGAAAGATGTTGGCAGCAAGGGAGGGCCATGTCAGCATGGGGCAGTTGCAAAGCACAGCCTGGCCAGCGAAATGTTTACTGCCCTCCCTTCTCCAGGGGTTCAGAGCACAGAGCTGAGGCTTAATCACTGTTCAGGCAACTTGTTATTGGAAATGTAATGCCAAACTGCACACCTAAACACACCCATATCTGAGGACACTTGAAATCCAAATCTGCACCTTGGTTTGCATTTTGTCATGGAGCCCTGGGTCTGTGACTAACCTGAAAGCCTCATTTCAATGTATATCAATTCCCTCAATGAAAATCAGTTTTTTGGAGCTGGGCTGGCACAGGTATCAGCCAGGCTCCAGAACTTAATCTGATCCATCCTTATATATTTTCCTTCCTTCCAGCTTCCTCCTTTCTTCCTTCTTCTTCTCTCTCATCCTGCCCACCTTCTCTCTATCTTTCTAAATGAAATTGCACATCCCGTCCCATTTCTAGATGATGGCCTTGTCACAGAAACTCTCATTTCAAGTTCAAGTGTAATTTGAGGATTTCCATTCTCTAAAAGAATTTAATTTTAAAGTATGAGTAGAAGCAGCAAGGGCATTTCTGGGACAGAAAGAAAAGGCACTTTACAAACCCGATCAATAACTGTTCCTGCAGCAGACTAATCATTAATTTATTCATATGGCATGTTATCAGTGCATCCCTCCAACAGGAAACTCACAAACCAGAAGTTGTTCTCCTCTGTACAGTACATATCATGGATGATTTCTTCACTCAAAGGCATTGTTCAGGAGATCGATGGGACTAAGCAACAGTCACGCCATGATTATTGCACAACCTTCAGTGAACTCCTCACCCTCAAAACCTTAATGAGGTTTTACCTGGCTTGCAGACCTGTAACATCAGCGCTTCTTTACATCCTGACAGCTACTTGGTCTGCAAGCATGTTAGAGTACTTTTTCATCTCACTTTTTAGCAAATCAGGAGTTGAAGGCCTGTGCCACACATATTCTCTCTAGCTTTCTCTCAAGTTTCACTGCAGATTTGGTCTTCATAAATGCAAAGAGGGACAAATAATAATGTGGACATATGGACAGGGCAAAAAATGGTTCCTGGAGACAATTCACTGAATGCCAATACTAATGTAAAATCATTACCCAGGTAATGAATTTGTCCCTTCTGCATTACCCCTGCTAATATGTGCAGTAAATGCCTCTGAGTAAATGTCTCTCAGCAAATGTCTCCTAGCGATGGGTTGTCATTGACTTGTAACTGGGTTTTAACACAGCAGCTTCCCTGCCCATGCCTCTCTAAACACCTTTGATCTTGCATTTGGACCATTAGGAACAGGTTATTACCTGGTTACTAATGCTGGGTCTGTGTAATTTCTCCGTGGCATTACCTGAGTTAACAACTGAATCATAGGAAAAAGGGCTCTGTGCATCATGGAACCAGGGCAGATACCTGGGCCGCTTTTGGGTGGCGGAAGTACAAGTGGTAATGGCTTGTGGGACAGTGCTGGCTCTTGGCACAGCACTGACTGATACTGATGTGTGCCTGTGTTGATACGCTGCAGCCACAGGACCAGGGGTTACCTGCCTATTTAGAAGCGTCATGCTTGCTTTACTTCCCTTTGGTAACTATTTGCATTAGCTCTCTTTGCCTTTATTATTACTGAAGGGGGACCAGTAATTGCAAAAAAGACTTGGACAGGTACCTGAGAAACCAGAAAAACAGGATAGGAACAATGTCTTGAGGGAAACATACTGTTCTTACAGAATCAGTGACTTGGTAGAGGAGCTGCTGAGAATGTGATCAAGATCTCTTCCCAGTTACTTCCCTCTGTATCCCCATGTCTCCATGGAATACGAGAGGTTTTTCTGGTCTGTAAATAAAACCAGAACAGAAGCTTTTTTTTTTTTCCTCTCATCATTCACAAGATGAACATTAGATCACTTAAAAACCCATTAACTAAAATCCTTTTGCTGAGGCAGGAACCAAATCAGCTTGACCAAAACACGCTGCTTTGTGCCTGTGTTTGTGAGAGGATGACTCCAAATAACACTTGGGGTTTACTCACAAAACAAAAACAGTGTGTTTCTGCTGAGCCAAAATCCGTTTAAGGATTTCATATGCAGCAGACCAGCTTCAACCAAAGAGACCGTGCCAGACTGCTGAATTCACTCAAACTTTTCCATTTGTCTAAATCAAAAGGAAAAAAAAAGGCACTTTCAGCAAGGGAATTAAATAGTTGCACTAATTCACCCCTTCCCCGTGTTCCTTGGGCAGTGTGTCAAAGGGAAGTCCTTGTCCATATTTTCAATGGGGAAGGTGGAAGAAAGAAAGAGATAAATTAAGGTTATCCTTTCATAACTTACCAAATGCTAGCTCATTGCTAGCAACTGAGGTGGTCTCTTTCCGGACTTACACAGTCTTGTCCTGTATAATTCTTCTGGGCTTTGCTATATTTCAGGGAAGAAAACTCATACTGTCATCAAGAAATGAGGTTTCAGGTCATTTAACTATGTCAGTTCTCCCATCTGCTTCCTATATAAACCAGAAAAAAACATTTCGCTGCTACTGCACATTTCATTATCTGTTCTTATCTTACTGGTTGAATTTTTCTCACTGTTTATTTCTATTCAGTGAGAAATTATTTACCCCAGAAGCAATATTTTCCCAGCAAACTGCCAGCATTGTTACAATTTTCTGTCTTTTTTCCTTCCACGCTCACTTGTTATGAAGTATTTGCATTGACAGATGAAGGTGGGATAGCAGGGTTCTCCCAGGGCTCTGGATTCAGTCCTGGCTCTCAGGACATGACACCCCTTCCAGAAATTGTCCAAGCACCATCCAAGCTCAGTCCAGCCCTCTTTCCATCCACTGCTGCTGGAAGCCAGTTTCAGAGCAACACTGCTCAGGTGGCTGAAAAACATCTTCCAATTTCCTGGCTGTGTTTATTAGTGACCAGTTTATAGCCATTTGTTCTTGTGCCAACTCTGCCTTTTGCTTTAGCTCTTTCCCCTCCTTTGTATTTACATCCCTGCTGTATTTATAGACAGCAGTCATGTTCCCTTCATTTTGCTGGGCTTAACAAACCAATCTCTTTTAGTCCTGTCTCATAAAACAGGCTTTCCAGGCCCTGATTATCCTCCATCCTAGTTGCTTTTCTCTGCACCTGTTCCTGTTTGAATTCATCTTTTCTGATAAAGTCAAACCAGTTTAAAACCACTGAAATATCCCACTGACTGAAGGACCGGGTTTGATTATTTTTCCAGCCCGAAGCATTGTAATAAAGCTTTGTATTATTTTATGAGGGTTATGAACAATACCTAGGTATTTTCTTAGGCTCAGGTATTATCTAATTATTACTCGAGGACCACACTACTTAATAAAGCTGCTTTTCTGACTACTCAAGAGACATGTGGCTGTGATTGGCATGAAGCAGATGCTTGCTCTGCCTCCATTCAGTGCTGGGGGAGAATCTATTTATTTAACTTTACCAGTTAACCTTTATTTTTTAAGGTTTGCAATATCATCCATCAAACTGGGAGGATTTTCACAGGTGCAAATGAGTCATCACATGTTTGCCAGCTTGGAAAACATTTAGAAAATTAGGGGCTAGAACTTTAGGGGGGAAAAAAAAGGAAAGGGAAAAGAAACTACAGTCAGTCTCACAACCCTTGCTGGGTTGTGGCTGTCCTGCAAGAAGCAGAGATGGGTTTTCTTCCCATCACAGGTTTTGTGCTGGTTTCTGAGATCCTTGTCAGCAAACGTCAGTGGCTCTAAAGCTGAGCCCATCCCGTAATGAAACAGTTATCCCAGCCTTAAAGGCAGGATTAGCTACCCGAAGTGGAGCAGAGAGCCCCTCTGCACTTTTTAACACCTCATGAAGAGATCTGGCTGCCAACAAAAGGAAAATCCTAATGTGTAAAAAATGCATAATAATAAGGACTTTGGCTGAGTGGAATTCCATCACGGATCAGATGAAATTGCCTTGTGCAACTTGCTGAGGGCTCCATGCTATGCTAAATGACCTTTGTACCATGTAAAATGGGCACTGCAGCAGGATGCGGGGAGGACCAGGGGCTGGGCTGCTCTTTTATTTTCCCCCCTATGGAGTTCAAGCTTGTCAAGAATACAACAAAAACGAGAGGGAGAAAGAGGGGGAAGAAACGTCCCATTGAATTTTTCATGAATGATTTTTGTCAGAGGAGAAGGAACATCTGTGTTTATGAAGGGTCCGAGGAGGGGACACAGCAAAATCAGGATGCAACCACCTGGTCCTGGGTACCCAAGGACATGTACAACACCCCATTCCAGTGGTAAAATCCAGCCTGTGCTGCAATATTTTAAGGCTACAGCTGGAAAGGACCCTGCCTTTGCCCTCAGTGTCATATGCCTGAGGCTGCCTGCTTTGCAGTTGTGAAGCAGCAGTGATTCCCAGAGGATTTGGGTCTGAGGTTCAATGGGCCCAGATGCTCAGCACCCTAAAAATCAAGCCCTTGGTGCCTCAAAATGGTGAAAAACCCATGACTGCCTCATTTGTTGATGTGTCTGAGAAGGCCTGTTGGGTGGCCAGGCAGGTCCATGTCCCTGTCCACATGGGACTGATCATCACCTGAGGCTGTCCATGGGTGCCTCCAGAACCCATGAAGAGCTTTTCTTTCTTCTTTTTTTGCTGGGGTTTCCTCACCTCCCTCCGAGGCACCTGGGGCTGACAAGAGCTGGAAAGGTGAAGCAGGCAGGGACAGAGGGACTGATCCCCACAGAGGTGTTTAACACCGTCTTGGATCACACACTCAGGGCTACATTTGGCACTGTATTTGAGACCAGGAGTCAGCCTCTCTCAGTTCAGACATGCAGGAGCTGTGGAGCTCTTTCCTTTTGTTTGAAGTACAGGCTGCGAGCCTTTCTGTGGAGTCAAGGGGGAATTTTACTTCATGATTTCTCTCCTGTGTCACGATCAAAGACGCCCTTGATCAATCCTCCACCAAGAGTGCAGCTCTGAGTCTCTGACTGCAAGTCTGCAGTTTATTACTGCAGGGCAATGTTTTTCATCCCGTGGAGGCGGACATGTGGAATAGCTGTTCAGTATGACTTTGGGACTGGACACGTGTTGCAGAGTTGCCTGTGGTGAAGGAAGACTGAGTTCAGCATCATCATCCTCTGCTGTCAGTTCTGCCTCCATTCTGTTCACTCCACTAAGGACAGGGACTGGTGCGCTGGGAGCTGTACAAACACAACGCAAAATCTCACACCTGCCACTAGCTTAGGATTTTCCTTTAATAAAAGAAAAGATAAATAAAGAGACACCCAAAACTGATGAAAGGGATCCAAGGTATCTCAACAACTGTGTTGTACATTTGCAAAAGCAGGATGTGAACATCTGTTGCAATCACCTCTGTGGCTTTGTATTCGATCTGGCTATGCATCAAGTGTCAAACTTCCCAAGAGCTCACCATTCAATCAACCACGGGCAGATTTCAATCAAATGTTTTTCACCAGAGCTCCACAGGTCAGCAGCCACTCTGAAAGTTTGCCCATGAGGCTGATGAGAGGTTCTGAAAGAAGCAAGCTGATTGCAGGTGCAGAGCACCCGAAAATCAGCCCTTGAGTTGTTGTCAAGACTTGTACTTCTGATACTTTCTGCTCCCAAATAACGCTGCACTGCCCCACAAGTTCACACCCACATACCCTGAAGGGGGAACAAGCCTGAACAGGCAGAGATGAGTATCTGCTCCATGGCATTGGATACCTAAAGTGCTCCAGTCTCCTGAGGGCTAGCCATGCTGCCTTGCAGCTCTTCCAACAGAGATTACCCAAGCTAAGATACAAAACTCACAGAGCACACAGTATTCCAGAAGGTCAGATGGCACAAGGAAAATACAGGCAGAGAGGAGCTGGAGTCCTGGGTTCTTTTTCTACCCACTCCAGTACCATTTTGCATGACTCAAAACTGTTTATTCATTCTACCTCCAAATCTCTTTTCACCTAACTATGGAATTCATACCCACCTGCCAGGAATTTTTCATTAGTTAATTTGGTCTGCGAATGTTGGAAGAGCTGTTACCGAAATACAAAGGGGATTTTTTTTAATATTATTGTTTTTATTAAATCTTTTTCCTCCCCCCACTCCTCCCCCCACCCACTGCCCATGGCCAGAAGGTAACTCTGAACCTTCTGAGAGCATTACAGAGCAAGTGCTTCCACAAATCTCCCTGGAACTTTCCTCCCCATGGGCTGGTATCATCAGTCAGAGACCTGATCCATCTGGAGATAACAGGAGTAATTTATCTTTTGTGGCAGCTCATCTTCTTACCCAGACATCCTCAGTGCTGAAGCAGGGTGAAATCTTTCCCTTGTAGGACAAGAAGGAGAAATCGCCCTTGATAACTCTTTTTCTGGCAGTAGCAGCAACATTTGACTCTGGTGACGTCCGATGCCCCTTCCCTGGCTGACACAGACACAGGAAACACACTTGTTGCAATTCCAGGCTTTCCTCCCATGCTGCCTCTCCTTGGAGAGGTTTTGCTCTTTATGCAGAGTTGAATCTCTGGGCAAGGGCTCAGGGAGATAGAGGTTCCCTCTGCTCCACCAGCGCTGCTCATACTGCATGTGAGAGCACCAGGGCAGCTGAGCAAGGTTCCTCCAGCCCCCAGTCATGGGCAGCAGGTCTCACACCTCTGACGAAGGACCATTCCCAGAGACATTACTGGACACACAGTCCTGTTAATTGGTTTTTGGTCAGCACAGTGCAAGCACTGCACTGTGCCCTGCAGTGCAGAGTTAATGGTGCTCTGCCAGCCTCACGACTCCACGGTCGTGGCACATTTACCCACACAGAATGTGCTGAGTAGAGCTCCACGGTGCCTTCCCCCAGCACCAACCAGCTCCCTCACAGCAACCTCTTTCTTCTTCAGTTCAAAGTGCTCTGGCACTTCATCTGGAAAATTCTTTAAATCTACATTACCTCTGCCTTATTTAATCTTTTCGGGAGCGCTGACATCCAGTGCATGAAAAAAGAGATTTTAAGCTGAAAAGAAAGCAGCCCCTGATCACTTCTTGGAGCTAAGTTACAAACTGAATTGGAAACTGGAAGGTGAAAAGAATATGTTACCTTTTAAGTGTCACGTTTTTCTCTGCAAAAATGCCTTTTAACTGAGCTGTCGCAGAAGGCATAGAAATAGCATCAAGCCATGGCCTTAGATCTTGCTCTGTGTTTTGCTCCTAAACAGGTGCCTTTGGTGCTGGCTTTGTTTTTGCAGAAATGGGGGCCACCAGGCATTTACTTGGAATTTGGAAATCTCTCAGACTTGGGAAGATTTATATCTCCGTGTTGACGCACTGAGAGTCCCCACTGATTACAACATTTCATAGCACAAACCAGATCCATCCTCAGCATCAGCAGCACAGAGACAGACCTGGGCACTGCAAGTATCAGAAGGAAAAGCAAAGAGGAATTTGTAGGCAGCACCGATGTAGCTGAACATCATAAATCCCTATCTGTCACACCTGAAAGCTGCAAACCACAATGCCACCTGCAGCTTACCTGGGTTTAACTTGAGGTGTTGCAGACTGTGTGTCTGAGGTGAAGGATGTGCAGCAACACACTTACTGCACAAACATTCCCTCCATGCTGCCAGACACAGGGCAGACAGCACTTCCATGATCCTGGCTGAATCCCTATGGGCAGGACTATTTTAGGACACAGTCAGGTAAGGACACAGCCCAGAGCATGTCACCTCTCCAGGAGGCACAGCTGCCTCCAGCTAACACTGGTCAAAACATATCCCAGGTCACCATACCCCCAAAGTGCCTTCCTGCATGAAAACATCTATTTACGTGGGGTGGAAAAAACATCAGCTGGCCCATGGCACATCCCAGCAGGACCGTTCATACACTTCTCCTGGTGGGTGTAGGATTTGCAGGTGCCCATGACAGAGAGGAGATGGGTGAAGGTGCTGGGACAGGACAGGGAGATGCACGGGTTCACTGCGCAGGTCAAAAGCAAATGGAGGGAGAAGAAAGGCTGAAGCTGCTCTCCAGGGCTGGTTTTTCCCTGTGCATCTCACAAATACCATCATCTTCAACATCTTTGCTGCAACTGCACCCACATCTTCACCAGCAATGTCTGACCAGGCTCACATCCTTGGGGTCCAGTCCCTCCTACATGGCGCCTGTCTCCTGGACCCCTTACACCAGCCACCCCTGTCCTCTTGTTTCTGAGTTTAGCTCTAAAATACTTCTGTGTCTGACTCCTTTTCCTTTTTTACCCCCAGGACACTCACCTGAGCTGGGACCCATCAATTTTGACAGAACTTCAGCAGGAATTTTGCCCAATTAAGAAAAAGAAAGCCACGGTTTCCCTACAGAAGAGATAATCTCTGTTGTTTGTGAGTAAACAGGCTGTAGGACACAAATAAAAGCAGTGCAACAGAATAAAATACAACTTACACATCAGACTGACAAATGTTGATTAAAATGTGTCCTCTCACAATCAAATGGCAAATATAAAGACATATTTTCTTATCTGTTAAGGAGCTTTCCTAGCAGCCTAGGCCAGAAACGCTTTGATATTGTACAGTACCCAGAGATGTGAGTGCCCTTTGCAGAAACAGGCATGAGCCTTTTACTGCAGGAGATCTTGTCTCAGTTTTCTGCTCTGACAGTGACTTGATTTAAGACAGCTCAAATCAGTTGTTTCTGCAAAGGCATCCAGTGCCATCAGACACAGTCTTCAGGGTCCCTCTGGGCCCTAGAGGACATAAATGGCCCCAATCCTTCTGTTTGATGTGTTGGCCCTCCTCAGGTGTTTGACAAATGCCCAGTCTTGTCCAGAGCAGCAGACAACCAGTTCAAGGTGGTCAGATGGAGCTCTTTAATCCTCTGTGCATCAAGTTGCAGTTTGCACAACTTGAAATGCCTTTTCTTCCTTGTCTTTTAAAACAGCCTGGGAGATCTGGGGATGGGATCTACGGCAGGGCCCTTTCTTAGGCAGGCACCGTCACATCCTTCTGTCATACACATACCAAAAGCAACCTAGAGGAGAGCTCTTCCCAAGAGCACTGATTAGAAGTTTATTGATCTCCCTTGGGATGCTGGAGAACTCCCCGTGTGTGTACCTCCTCTGCATGCTGTAAGCCCAAGTATCAAAACAAAATACAAACAATAAGGAGCAAATTGGTTTTTATTTATACAACAAAGCTGTAGGCATGCAGGGCAGAAGCAAAAGAAGCTCCATCTCTGGGCACTGAAGACCTCCCCCTGAGCATTACGTAGAGTCTCAGCTCAGCAAGGCTTCATCCACATCTGATAGCTCCAGGGAAAGCTCTGGTTAGTGGAAGGAAAGAGGGTGAAGCAGGGTTGTGTTTGCACCAGAGTGCTGTGGCTTGCACCCTACCAGCTTGAGCATTACACGTGGTGGATGCGCGGGCAAAAGCTTGGGAGGAAATCCCACTCCTGAACAGATGCAGACAGCCAGGAGCTGGAAATGTCTGTCTGCTCCCAAAGCAGTGGGGCTCAGCTGCAGCTGCGGGCCGTGCCACGAGGGAGGGCTGGTGCCAGCAGCTCCATCAGAGCAGCTCCAGGACAAGCTCCGGTGCAGACAGCTCTGACTCACCAGCTCTCCCAGATTTGTCCTGGAGCAGGAGGGAGGGGTGAGCCCGCACAACCCCACAACGATGATTGTGTTCCCCCACAGCAGCAGCTGTGCAGGGATGTGAGCCAGAGGAGGTGGAAATACCGCTCACTTCTTGCCCTGCTTTCCATACAATCTCTTGCACAGACAGGAGAAGTCCTGCTTAAGTCTCGACCTGCAGACCAGGACATTGAAGGACATGCTGGGAGGCAGCAGACAAAGACCAAGGGACTAATGGAACAGGAAAAAGAGGCAAAGCAGGGAGCTGAACATAGATCCCTCAGGGAAATTCACGGGGTCTCCTCTCTAAGGTAAAGCACTTCAGTTAAACACCTATTTCTCCAATGTTTATGCACGCCCGAGTTTGCCAGTGCCTCTCATCATTTCCAGGGCCTTCCTCTCCCAAAGCACCCCAAATGTGCAATTCATACCTGGAGCTGCCTGAGGGAGGACGGGCTTGGCTCTGATGCCGAGCAGACAGGTGAGCGCGGATGGTACCGCAGCTCCTCCAGGGGAATGATTACTTGATTTATCTCCAGCCAAATCCTCCCTGATGTAAATTGTTGAAGCTCACTTGGCAGGAAGCCCCATCCCCTTATATAAGCTGAAATATTGCCCTCTGAGATTTATCCATTACTGCCAGACTGCTGAGCCGTCTGTCTTCAGCAAGGGCCCCAGAAGAGGAGAGGATGGTTGTGTTCATACCGGTTTTGTCTGAGCAAGGTAAATATTATTGCTCATTTTCCCCTGCAGCAGAGAGCCCAATGTCACCTGGATAGAGATTCCTCCTCTCTGTTGAACTGAGACATTGGCTCAAATAGTAGGAATTCAATTTGACCCTGTAAACATCTTTCACATTTAAATGCTTGATCTTGGGTGGGAGGGAAGTCTCTTTTGGGGGTCTGAAACTTATACACATGCACAGGGAAAAATATTTCTGAAGAAAAATCCAAAGCAGCAAATCACTGTGTATATGGAAATGGGTATTTAGTAAACTGTCATCCCATTCCCCTTCAGTCCTTCCTCCCCTCCTTCCCACCCAGAGTGATACACAACCACACATGTACACCCCAACACCTCGGGTCCTCACCAGAGCCTAGCACCCCCCTGGCCCCTGCCTGACTGCTCTCCCACACAACCAGAACCTCTCCAGTCATTTGTGCCCCAGTGTGCCGGAGAGATCTGCTCCCCATCCCCACACTCCCGCAGCAACTGGACCGGTTGTGTTTGGAGAGCTACGTGTTTAAACCCTCAGAGGGCTGCCAGGCCCAGGGAAGGAAGGCAGCTATTCCCTCTGCAAAGCTCTGATAAGGCCAAGGGTCTGGCTGATAGACCTGGAGGGGCTGATGGGGTCTGCTGAGTTTTGAAGTGCTCATTACACAGCTACAGATTGCAGAGGAGAGCAAACCTGGTGCCCAAAGTGCAAACCCAGAGATAGGGACAGGTAGCCTGGAATTACACTGCCTGAGACATGGCTTCCCTCATTTAATGTCATTTAAGATGCCGCTTGAACATAAAACCACTTTGCACTGAGGTTTAATAGGCACCCTGTGGCTGTTATCATTCCTGAATCCACTGTTGAGCACTGGCATGAGGGGAGCTGGTGCAGAGAGGTTTTTGGGCAGAGCTGGGTCAGGTCTTCCCAACTTGGTGGCAATTCTCAGCCCGGAGTGGGAGCATCCACTGAGAGCTATTGTCCTGGCAAGGACACCTCTTTCCTTTCTATCTTCCATGTCCCAGTCTCATTCAGAAAGTTATGTTTCAGCTCCTCCTGCAAAGCCCACTACTTTGAGCTCTACCATTCCCACAGCACTGAGGCAAACCACTGCTTCTCCAAGGGGAAGCCAGCTTGGATGCAATTTTCCCTGGCTGCAAGGGCAGCAGGGAAGTGAATTGCTGGCTGTCACTGCATGAATTGCTGTGCCCCTTCCTGGTGCATCCTTTATTTGATTCTTCTTGTGACAGACCCCTTTGCCACCTGGCTGCAGGGAAGAGCCTCATTTGAACCCCCAAAAAAGCAGAACTGGGGTTTGAAGTGTGAGATCCTGGACTAGGTAAACTCCAACTTACAGTAAGGCAGCCCCCATCTCCTTCAGTATGCTGTCATGTTTCTCAAGGGCTGGGGACCATTGTTAGAGAACAATGCAGCATTTCTATAAAAGAGGAGAGCACAGTTAATAAGTTCACTAACTGAGAAAAACAGCCTTTTAATATCTCTCTTTGTGACTCATAGTGTGAGAGCCAGCTGTTACTACTGGAGAGAAATTCCTTGCTGATTAGTCTTTTAAAGGGCTTCCCAGATAATTAAATAATGATTTCTCTCTCCATTCATTCTAAGTGACAGGAGAGCCTGGCAAACCCACTAAGCATGGAAGGGCAGCATGTTTTCCCAAGCCTTATAGGAGCTTAGCTATTCTGCAGCTAATCCGGTGCTTAAACCCAGCCGCAGATCCCCGCACCAAGGGACAGGCTGTCCCACCTTCGTGGTGCTCCAGGGCTGACCTGGGTTTGGCTGAAATCCTGAAAACAGGCTTTAGGCCAGGGCTGTGCTTTCAAATATGAAATTACAACAGGAGGGATAGTCTCACCTGGGCAGACAAATCAACTTTTCTTCGCCTCAGCTTCCTGAGAAAGCAGCTTTGCCTGGGGTTTGCACGAGCTCAGCAGTGGTGAAGGTGAGTTAATCCCTCTCTGTCCTTCCTGGACTGTGCTCAGAGCCACCACCAGAAAGAATGAGTGACCAATACAGAGGCCATTCGGGGGGATTTTTGGGATAATCTGGCCTTCAGCACATCCACTGTGTTTCCAAGTCACAGCATGAATCACAGTGATTTGCTCAGGCAGGAATTTCAGCCATAAAATCACGTGGCCTCTCTGGGTACAGCTCCATTGGTCTGATGGAGCTATTCTGGATTTCCACCAAAGCATAAAAGGTGAAGGACAACCCATGTGCTCTCCATGTGAAACCAGAAGTAATCAGGTATATCCAGTTAATGCAGGATTGGGAAGCAGATATGCCTACACTGGAATAACTGCATTTTCACTTATTTTCACATGTTTGGCTTTTAGAGAGGGTCCTTACCTCATACCTTACTAAACCAGTGGGAAATTTCAGGATTCAATAACCTCTGGGAAAAATTAAGGTCAAAAATTAGGGTCACCAATAACAGAAAAAAAGACGTAGCACATATTTTACCAAAGAACAAGACTGGTTAGTAGCTTCAGTTGTGCTGAAACATTTTTTCCAGTGAGCAGATGCTTTTATTTAATTGAAAACCAATGCGAAGTATCATCTGAGACAGAAAAACATTGACCAACCATATAAATATGTGAAAATGAGCTCGCAAGTTTTGCCCGTTCCTAATTGATAATCTGTTCTCATGGTTAATTGAGAATCTGCTTAGGGGCAAGACAGGGGTGGGATAGATAGAAGGCAGAAAATATTTAAGAAGCAAGTGTTCTATCAGTAACATATTGTAATGAGAATTTAGCAAAAAAAAAATTAATTTTATTTTTTTAACTAAGATCCATCTGGCCATCTTGGCAAAGAGAAAAAATGCAGCATTAGCAAAAGACATTTTTGAAGAAGTTGTTCCAACCTAAGTGCAACCCACAAGGGATGTTCAGGCACTTGGAAATGTTATGGATTTGTAATGTCCCTACAATACCAGTTGTTAACCATTGAATTGGCAGGTAAACTGAGGCAGGAAGAGGTTAAGTAATATCACTGTGTGCCAAAACCTGTCAGAGGCTGAAGTGCTTCCTCCTCTCTGCTCCAACCCTCAAGGAAACATCACCCAACCACAATGAAACCCCGAGATGAAGTGAACTCTCTGATGACCCCGAGATGGGGTGAACTCTCTGATGACAGGCAATTTTGGACGGACTGTTTCCCAACTAGCAGCCATGAAGGCAATGAGCACTGCAAAACTTTCCATGGAAGCCTGGCTGGGGGAGGATTCTCCTATGGAAAACTTGCATTTAAATGGCACTGAGCACTTTGCTTGACAAAAGGCAGGAAACTCAAAGCAAAGGGAGACACTCTGTCTTTAACTTACATTTTTTGCCTTTTATTCCTTTCTTCCCCGAAGTGCAAGTCAAGGACAGGGGGTTAAATTGATTCCCTCAGGAGCTCCCTGTGTTCAGTGATCTTCCACCAGAAATGTTTGGTGGTCCACATCATGAGACTAAGCAACTTTTCCTGGGAATAGGAAGCTTAGGCATGATTTTCTGATTCACAGTGCAGAAGACCTCCATAGCCACCCTTGTTCAAGGGGAACCAGTGCTCCCAGCAGCCTGGGTCCCAACCCCTTGACCCTGGAGGGAAGGTTAGTGAGACAGAGGTGCTGGGAGACAGGAAGAAATGAGGATGCTTTGTAAACTGATAATATTCCCTTTGATCTGAAAAGAGTGAAGGAAGGCAGAACCTTTTTTAGATAAGCCATGGAAAGAGAGCAGTCCAGAGCATGAGGGCTGAGCTTCAACAGAGGCTGGAAGAAAGATGGACCTCTTGCTAAAAGATAAATGCTTCAAAACCCCAAGGCTGAGCTTCCTGAGCAAGAGATAGCTTCATTACTATCATCTTTAATTCAACAAATTATGGTTTTCACGTCTGTTGAAACCATTAAAAAAAGATTCTAAAGACGCTCAGCAAAGCTAGCCTGAATTCAGGGAGTTGTAAGCATTGAGAAGTTTAAACTTATGGTCAAAGTGCCACGAATCCCCATTCCTTTTTATTAGCTGAGTCCTTGGGAAAAAAATTTCCTTTAAAGCATTACTACATAATTTGCCACATGAGAGGTGCCTGTTGATCTGTCTCCTTATTCTGCTCCTCTGCAAAGGCAGCCACAGACCACCTTCCCTGATGGATCAGGAGGAAACCAAATCCTGCTGGCAGGTTCGTTGGACGGCAGAACCAGCAGTGGGTGCAATAACCAACACCTGGTAACTAAGGCTGGCTCTCTGCTGTTTGCAGATGTCCCTATGCCCTTGGAGTCCTCTGGGGACAGACTTAAAAAACAGGCTGAGTTGAGCCATTGCTTTACTCCTAAAATGAGACAACTGGTTTTCCCCCATAGCCTTAAACAGATGCAAGAGCCTCTTTTTCAGGAACTTGTGCCAGGGCAGGTGTTGAGGTGTGGAAATGCAGCAAAAGCAGAGGTCATAAAGGTAATCATGTCCAGGATCTCAGGGGCAAATTCGGGGACTTTCGGAGACACAGGCTGGGGTTGAAATACCTCTTCATCCCCTACACTCATGAGGAAAATCTGAGGTCTTCACCCAGGCTGTGATCAGACAACACACTGAATCAGAAAATCTCTGCTGTGCTGTGAAATGTGCACTGTGATGAAGTCTCCACCACTGTGGCAGGTACATGGGACATTCATTACTCTAAGCACTCAGTGCCATTGGGTGATGCAGCAAGATCTCCCAGTTGTGCTGCTCCTGTGTACTGAAAAGTGGATTTTTCCAGCAGAAATCAGCTCACTGGAGAAGGGTGGATTTGGCAATAGCCGTTTTGCTACCCCAAGTGCAACACAAAGGGACAGTGCAGCACAGCTTTCCCAGCACAGGCTGGCTCCAGCACTGAAAGAGGTTTTCACACCAGCAGGACAGACCCTCAAAAGGACTTGCATTGCTTTTTTCAAGAGAGTCTCCAGGTGAATGATTATCCTAGGTTGAATCTTGGCCTTCCCAATCTCAACAGTCATTTTTGAACTGCACCACAAAGCGAGCTGCGGCGCCACAGTGAAGCTGTTTATGTTTTCAGAGGGAGCTGCACATCCAGATAACTCTCCTGTTCACCCGCCAAACACTGCCCTGGCATTGTGGTTGGCACTAGAAGACTGATTTTTAATGCCTTCAACTGCTGGTAGCAAGTCCCCGACAATCTCAGCTGGTAACTTACTGATAAAGCAATGAAACCCTGGATGCAAGGAGCAGCACCTGCTTCAGCCTGGGGATCTGGGGCGGGTAGAGGTTCGATTTTGTCTTTTTTTAACTACTAGGAAAACATGATAATCAAATCTCTCTGCCACTCTTAATTAGCAAGGGGAAAAAGCAGTACAAGGAATAATTAGCAGAGGCAACTTCCCTTTAATATGAGGCCACAGCCAGCCACCCCAGGCGATTGAAACACATTGGATTGCGCAGGGGCATTCAAAGTCAGCTACAAAAGCAGAGGAACTCCCCTACACAGTAAGTTACTGCCCTCCTTATATTGCACTATAAAACCGGGGTGTCAAAAAGGCTAGAGATTTTACACTTAGTGTCAGTGGTTTATAGTCATTACACTAATTATGTTGGTGTTTTTACCACCTTTATTCTACTAATTGGTCTAAAAGCCAAACAGGGACATCATTACTTTACACAAACAAGCAATTATTGGGTCATAAACACACCCTGGTTTGTGTTCCCTGGGTGAGGAGGGAGCTCCTAATGCTCTCTCTGTGGTGTCTGCCACAATAACAGGCATTACTGATGCACTTGACTTTAGCTCTGCTTACAAAGAGGCCTCAAAGCTGCTGATATACAAGAGAAACTGGATGTTTGTTACCTCCCTATGAACAGATTCAGGAAAATGGCATAACTCCAGGTTCAGCCCATGCATCGCTCTTTGTGCCAGCATAGCTCAACTTCATTTTTGGTTGGGCTTTGTTGTGTATTTGCTCTTCTAGGAAGGGACAGCTCAGTGGATGTAGCCACAATAATTTGTTTATGAGACACCGATGAGAAATGTTTTATTTCCAAGAAATTTGGTCTCCTTGGAGGCTACTGGGTGAAACATTACCCATGACTTTCCAAGACTTGTCATTGCCTAGAGCTCCGCAAAATACATCTGCTTTGCCTGAAAGGGCAGCATCTTCCCAGGTTACACTCCCTGGCAGTCCTTCACCAGTTTTTGCTCTTCTACTTTGGCTGTTCCACTAAATGGTTCCAAAGAACAGTGACTACTCTTCATTCCTCCTTGCATTCCTGGGAAGGCCATATCTGCTGGCTACAGCATTTTGCTTGAAGGCTCTGTGCACTCCATGCATGTAAGCACAGACTGCGTTTGAAATTGCACTTACTGGAGAGCAAACATTTGCACGTGGTTAGAAGAGCTGGGTTATGTGTCACCTAGCAGCAGCACTGCCAGGGCTCAGAGGCCTGGGCTCTTCATCACCCACAGCAAAGATTTCAATACCATAATCCCTCGCAGAAACCCTCACACACCTACTTCCAGTGACTGTGTGTGCAAGGGGTGCTTCAAAAAGGTATGGAAAAAAACCAAAAACAAAAGCGAAACCCACCTCAAAATTACCACACTGGCAATATAAAAATAATTTAGTATGATTACCATGGTCTAAAATTTTATTTTATTTTACCACCATACAGATAGCTCCTCTTCAGATAAGATTATAAACTGAATTTATCTTTGACTAGAACAAATGTTGACCATTCATTGTCTTCAAGAGGTCATAGTGATTTTCTGTAAGCACTGAGATATCAGGAAAAGATTAGGGCATTTGGAAGAGGGAGGTTTATCTCAGGCAAAGCAGGGAATGACCTTGCACCATCCAAAATTCCTTCCCCAGTGTCCCCTGGCTGTGATACTCCTCAACACTGATTCAGATGTGTTTCAACAAATTGAAAGACAGCGTTGTCATGACCATTAAATAATACATGTGTTTCCTACAAGGGAGATCTACTTTTAAATGGTTTTTGAAACAGGTCTGTGGTTAGTCCAAGTTCTGCTGCTGGAAACCTCTGTGTTTTGCCTAAATAAAGTGCTCGGGACTGAGGCTTTTCTAGGTTGCTGAAGGGCTTTGAAATCCTTGTGTCCTTACCATGTCACTGTTTTTTTAAGCCCTTTCCCTGAAGACTTCATCAAGGATTCTCACTTCAAAACGGATGACACAATATGGTCCATTAGAATTAAATTAGATATGAAGAAAAAGTCAAATGTTCAGTGTTTCACAACTGTTTTCTGCAGTATGACTCTGGCTGCTGTATTTACTGAGCACGTCAGATTTTTGACTCTACAGTTTCTTAAACAAGCCAAGTTTTTGTTTTATTTTATGTTCCATAAATCCATTTAAATTGGGCTATAATGGTTAATTTTAAGCTCTCTCTCAAATGTTTCTAAGGGACTTCTATAATATCCAACAGAGCTGGCTCCTCTCCTTTGGAAATAAGAAACTGCAGCTTCAGTGAGAAACCCTATCTGAACAATGTCTTCTTTAAACAGCCCCCAGAAGCACTGCATTTCCAACTCTAAGGGGAATTTGCATGTGTTTCAGCATCAAAGGTCGATATGACCCTATCACCTAGGGACTGTCATGTTATCTAAGTGCCCGCATATCAGGAGCACGATAACATTGTGTGGTTCACAGCTGTTGCAGAAACGACACATTTTCTGAATTAACCTAGGCTCGGATTTATATAAACTATCCCTGATAACATCTGCCCAGGACTCTCCTTTGAAAATGAGCAGAGATCCTGCGAGCTCCCTTCTGCAGCCGGGAGCAGACAAAAAGCCAAATCAAACCCCCTCTCCCTGGAAAAGCCACGCTTGGATTCGTGACGGTCACCCCAAGAAACGGTGGAAAAAAGTGTTTAGCGGCGAAGGTAGAACAATGAAGATGTCAAGTGGCTTCTAGGGAGCGAGCCGCTGTGTCTTGTCATGCTTGGACATGAACGGAGAAAAAAATGTCTTTATTACCCGGCGCGGTAACCCCGCAGCGCGCCGCCGGCTTGATCCTATAACTTTCCCATTAGAAGAGGGGGCCCGCAATCCTAATGAGGCACAATAAGTAGATTATGGGAGTCCTTTTGTTTTGCTAAACAGCTGCTTTTTTCTGGCGGGGGTCTCACAAAGGTGTGCGGGGCCCCGGTGCGGGGCCGGGCCGGGACGCGCCGTGCCNCCGCCGGGATGGGGCTCATCAGTACCGAGGCTCTGCCCATTGTATCTGGGCTATAAAGCTGTCAGAGCAGCCCGACTGAATGTTCCCTCACTCCTACCCTGGCGCTTCCTCCCCTCTCAGCAGAGAGCTAAGCCCCGGGATCTTTTGTTTTCATGAGAAACCACTGGCATCTCACATTTATATGGACTTTTAAAGCTCTGCTATGAAAAATAGCTCTGTCTTAAAAATACAGGAGATTTTCTTGTTGTTGTTGGGTTTCTTTTAATTGCATGCAAACCAGCCAGTGAATTCGTGCAGTCTTCTGAGAAGTTATTTTTACAGAGCGATCAGAGGTTATTTAGGATGCAGAGGAGAGCACAGCTTTTCACCAAGCTGCAATCTTTCCACCTTGCATATTCATTTCGATGACTAGAGTCAGAGACTGCTCCAGGGGAAAAATAGCAGGGGTGGATTCCTGTCTCTGTGAAGGGACTGGATCTGTTGGAAAGATAAGAGGGAATAGCAAGTCGGCCCACCACCCCTGTAATGGGTTTCTTAGCTATGCTCCTGTAACCATTCCCATGCTGGATGGATGTGGAAAAGATATTAGAAGTGTGGAAAAGGTGATAGGAATGATCAAACCAACTTGCAGGCTGAGGCGCAGTGGGCAAAATTGAGTTCTCATTTTCTGTTGGTTTTAATTAGGCCACCCAACCTTTGAGAATCGAGGTTGAGGAGTTGCAGGTCAGATGAGGACCCTGTAGCGTGGCTGCTGATGTGAAAGGAGAACGATTGCACATCCAAGCAGGAAGTTTCATCACAGCCTGCTCAGATGTTGGCTGGTTGCTTGTCATCGCTCTGGTCAAACTGGAGATATATGGAGAAGAGCCTCTCCTATTCTGCTTTGGTCTCTCTGTGTGACTCTGACAACAGACAGAGAAAAAGTATAACTCTTGTGAAAACAAGTAAAAGTAGTTGGGGTTTGAGATCGCTGGGAAGCTCTGTTTTGTGTTATAAAAGTACTTTTGGTGCACCTTCAAGAGGGCAAAGTTGCCCTGGTGTTCTTACCTACCTGTCTGTAGGGACAGGCCGTGCACATCTCTGCAAATCCTCATTTCAGCAGCAAAGCACTTGAATGCCTGGACACAAAGCCTGGGCAAAGATCTTCTCAAACTAGAAGCAAACTTTCATGTATTCAACTCTTCTGATGAATCTGAAAATATTTGCTGAGGAGTTTCCCTGCCAGTCCTTGGTCTGGAATTGTATCTTAAATATTTCAGTGGATACTCCTGTGGAATTTCATTGAAAATCTGTTGTTTGTAATCCTCCAGAACCACTGCAAATGTTTCTACTGAACTGAGACAGCAAGCGGGAGAGAAGGGTATTCAATTTGTCACTGCAGGCTCCTTCTTGAGTACGATTAATCCTTACTATTTTAATGCTGGCATTAACCCGTCATGGATTGAGATCCCACATTGTGAACCAATATACCAGGGCAGATGGATGTCAGAAAGCCATTTTTTCCCCAGAAGGGCTCACCCAAGGCACCAATAGCCAAACATGAAGCCATGCAACCAACTGTGCCACCCACAAGAGTAGATATTTTTGTATATCATAATCCAGGAAAGAAGACTCAGTTAATTGGTTGCATCAGTCAGCACTTGAATCAGTTGCTGGGATCATCTCAGTCAGCTGAAATAAAGTACAGCATAAATGTGATGAAACTGATGAAAGTTTTACCAAAACCACCACTGATTAAAGTTGTACCAAAAACAACACAGGGAAGGATTTTTGATGTCAGATATTTTGAACTTCCTCTGTATTAGAAAAACAAAACAAACAAACAAAAAGCCCCCCGAAGCAATAATTTCAAACCTGATCCAAGCAGCTGGTAATGTTTTTTACCAACACTGAGACATGTTACAGGTGTGTTACTGGGACCTAGCAGTCTTGGTTTGTACCCAAGCAGTAACAATTGACTGAAGAAGCCCTTCTGGAGGCATCTTATCCTTAGACTGTATCAGTGTATTTTGAAGGATTTTCCCAACTAATTTTCTCTTTGATCTCCCAAATGCCCCATTGGTTTTACTTTATTTCCTCCCCATCACTGCCTACTCCTTGCTCTGCACTGTCAAAGTGCTCTGAGAGTGGCCTCCTTCCAGTGCTTGGATGAGGATTCTTCTCACAGCCATGGCAAAGCCTCTGCATCCTTGAAAACACATTGCAGAGCATCACAGTACATGCTCTGCCATATTTTTAAAACCATCCTTTACATGGGATCAAAAAAAACCCCAGCACAGCCTGACTTCTGAGAAAACTGGGAAGACCTCTGCAACCCTCTGCTGCAGGATAGGTTGGAGTAGGGTGCCCAAAACCACCAACAATACCAAAGGCAGCTACATTACCCCACTCTAAGGTCTGCCCATCCTTCACAACCCCCTCCTGACAGTCCACCCTGGACCCCCAGGGGACAGCAACAGTTGGTGGGAAGCAGCTGGTGATGTTGCAGTACCAGAGTCTTCCAACACACAAAACGCAGCCTCAGGCTACCCAGTCCTGGATTTCTCCATGGAGCATCTAGGGATGTGCTTAGATAAAAGATACTGTTGAGAACAAATCTTGCTTTACAACCGTTTTTATTCTTGGCAGTGGGTGGGCCATTGGAAAAGGGACTGTTAGAAAACAAATCTGAATCTGTATTGTTGGCCACGGCAGAAAATGATTGTCCAAAATAAAGCATAAAACTTGTTAACAAGCAAAGCACACTATTGGATTCAAAGGCAACAGGAGTAGGCAAAAAAATACGAAAACCTGCTCCGGGCACTCTGAATACAGTCCTCATGAACTAGACCCATTCAGAAATGTTATTTTATTTCTTCCCACCCCCACCTCCCGCCCCTTTTTTTTAAGGGCTTGGTTTTATTTTTAGCAGCAATCCTGGGTTTTTTCCTTTTTCTGATATATTCTCATAAGTAATAATTGGTTCTTTTGTGGCAGCATTTCCACATTTGCAGTGGTGTGTAGGGCTTTCTTGGAGGTGGCAAGAAAAAAGGGAGTGATTTGTTTCAATGGGTTATTGTTGAGTGAATGCAAATATCTGCAGCCACTGGAGCAAATAGGAGCAGGGGATTAGGTGCAGGAAGCTGGCTGAGTGGCATAGGCCATCTGTCCCGGGCCTGAGAAAAGAGGAATCTCGTTTGCAGTGTATGTTAATTAGTGAGCTGATTGGCTCAGCTGTCACCTTTGCAGAGTGAAAGCGCACGGGCACAATTAAATTCATGTCCATGTATGTTTATCAAAGCACATGTTTTTAGACAGCTTTGGTTTTTAGGTGTAATTTTGTCTTCTCAGGGACCAAGAGGATTCTTTGCTATTGTGCCCACAAATGGAGGGGACAAAAAAGGAAGAAAGAAAAAAGAAAGAAGAAGAAAGAAAATACCTTAATTAAAACATGATCAGGATTGTTTGCTGAAGCGTCTCCGGCTGCATTCTTTAATGCACTTGAAATTACCCATTTGCATCAATAGGCGTTAGCTGAATTTATTTCCATTCAAATGTATTCCCTTGATGTTTCTACAGAAGGTGGTAGGTTTGGAAATACATGTATGGCAAGTTTGGGCTCCTACGGTGCCCCCATTCAAACACAATGTCAATATCCTACACTTAAAAGGGACCCGTTAGTTAAACGCTCCCTGGTTTGGGGTGGGTTTTGTTTTTGTTGTCACTACATTGACATCTCCAAGGCAGCATCCCCAGTAACTTTCCTTGGGAAGAAGTTGTCTGCTTGCAAGCCCCAGGGAGTTATTTCCCATGGTGTCATTTCAATTATTTTTGATTTATTTGTTTACTGCCTTCCAGTCCTTGTCAATGCACAATGGGCCACGTCTCCCCCTCCACGGGCACACAGGGCCCTGCCTGCAGGGTTTTGGAACACTGTGGAGTGCTGGAGGAGCCACAGAACATCTGCCTGGCCACTCATGCACTTCAGGGGCTTGTGCAGAGAGGGCAGGTGAGGGGAACAGGGCAGGGCACGGGCGAGGGATCCTCCCTGGCCGGGGACACTGGCATTGACCTTTACACAGAGGCGTGAAAAAGCTGCAGAGGCTCTTGGTTCCAGGATGGAGGAGCAGTCAGGGAGATGCTCTCCTGAGGCTGCTTTGTAGCAGTGGAAGATTTTTGCCTTGCTGGTCTCAGAGGAGAAATCTGTCACTCATCCCACTCGGCTTAGGCAAGTCCTGGGGAGGGAGCAGTCTCAAAATGCTCCCACCCAGTGCCATTAGACTGTGTTCACAGACCCAGCTCTCTGGAGAAAAACCCAACGCCTGTCCCTCCCATCTTCTGGCAGGGTCTGGCCATGTTTCTCAGGCTATGAAACCAGGCAAGGCCCATTTCTTTATGCCCTGGGGAGATGCTGTGCCCCTTGTTTGCCTGTGTCTGCCTCCAAGGACTCCCCACAAGCCAACACTGGATTCACAAGGCAGGGAGGGAAAATAAAATGCCAAGAACTCTCCTTGTTGCAAAACGCAAGAGCAAATGCATTCAAAGCTCCAATGGCCAGAAAGAGAGGGAGAAATGTTTATACCCAAAAATGGCAGCTCCTACTTGTGAGCTATGGAAGGGGAATACGCATCTCTATGCAAAGGACTTGCATACTGCTCAGGAGTGAGGAGGAGCAGGGGCATGAGGATATCAGCATGGTGACTGAGTGATTTCCCAGCTGATGAACCAGTTTATAACCCAGCATGTTTGAATGTTCACCTCTGCAGAGATAAGATACTCCTGTGTGTGTACAATATGATAAAACATGTAGCAAAATCCAGGAGGACATATATAATACCTTATTTTTCTGTTAAGCAGTGCTCACACCCTTTACCTGCTGAGCGTGTGTTTCCTTCCTTCCTTCCTTCTTTCCTTCCTTCCTTCCTTCCTTCCTTCCTTCCTTCCTTTTCCTCCTTTCTCCTCTTTTTTTGATGTGGGGCACAGTCCTCAAGCCATCTGGCACCTTCCTGGAAAGGTGAAAGCTGGGTTGGGTGCAACCACTCACAGGGATGCTGAATCCTGTGAGAGGAGAGACAACCAGGAGAAACAAGCAATGTCACCAACGTGGCCTTCGCTGCTTGTCAGGCTGTTTGGGAAGATTGTTCAGCCCTTAGAGTGAATTGATCCCACAGCACATTTAGCCATACTGCTCTTCTGTGTGATTCAAGGGTCCTGGCCAGCTCTATTTCCTAATACCTTTCACTGGCACCACCCCCTTACAGGTTGTGTGTGTAAATGAGTGTCTTCTTTCTTTTTAAGACAAAGCACTATATCAGCTATATTTATAGAGGATCAGCAGATGGCCAGCAAGCTGGGGAAAAAAATTGTATTTGTCAGGTTTATAAATCTGAAAAGGGAGTTTCAGCAAAACCCCACAGCACTTGACGCAATTAGTCCTAGAGTTGGGATTTTGTCTCTGAAAAATTATCCCAGGCCTTCAGTGCACAGAGGGTGCAAGGAATTACATGGGTGCCACAGCAGCAGCATCCAAGTGCTCCTGGGGTGTCCTTAGAGTCTCAAGGGAGGAACAGTGCTGCTGTACCGACAAAACAGAGGGAAGAAAAACTGGGCTGCTCATTTGCTGAGAATCCCACAGCAAAGAGGGGAACTGAATTTGGGTTCAGTGTGAGACGAGAGATGTGGGATGAGCACAGCTTTTCCCATTCACCAGTGCTCAAGGTACATCTGTGCTGACTCTGAGGTATTTCACTCACAGAGTGTTCTGGACATTAGTGAACATTCCATATCTTTGCAGGGATTTTGGGGAAGTCTTGGAGGAGCCCCAGTGTGAGAATAAAGAGAAAAGCTGGAGAGGCTCTGGGAAGCAGAGGCAACCTGTGTCTTGTCCACCAGCGAGGGAAAGGTAGAAGTCCTGCAGAAGTGAGCAGTGCCCCCAGCATGATCCCAGAAAAGGCACAACTAATGCAAGACAAGTTGCCCCTTTTTTCTTTGACCACTTTGTTAAACGTATCCAGAGAGAGATGCCATGGCACTGCAGTGTGTCCTCTCACCTCCTACTTAACCTATAACCAATTTACTCCCTCTCACTACTGGAGGCATAGAGTCTTTCTCAACCGGGCTTAAAAATGCATGTAATGTATTAGTGAAAAATGCCAAAAGTCCTAATTGAGATGGTTAAAACTGTGCATTAACATCAGCTGATCAGAGCAATCCCTGGGAGTTCCCCTCAGTAACACAGCAGGTGTGAAAATACAACTTGTCCCCTCTACAGGAGGCTTTAGGATGCATTAGCTGAAATGCTCTTAAAATACACTTTTCCTTCTAATTAAAACCAGTTTTCTGCATCATGTTACTTTGGAGTCACAGCTTTTAGAGGCAGAAGATTGCTTTATGGGGGTTTTAACATATCTCAGAGCATGGGATGATGAATCTGCTCAGCCATCGGAGGTGTGGGAGCACCGCTGTGCACTGATGCACTGAGCACCTGCTGGTCCTTCCTCACAATAACCCCCTTTCTGCTGAGGAGGAAGAGCAAGTGTTTGTACAAAAAAAGAGCCAGTCCTCCACGGTCATTACTCTCGATTACATGATTACTTGACTCAGGACTACCACAAAATTATCCTGATTTGCCACTGTCTTAAGCAGATTTTTAAACCAGCACAAATTGAGTGCTAAGTGAGTGTAAATCAATACCAACTCCTGAACAGAGATTTCTGGCGTGGCAGAGGTTTACATTCCATTTCTGTAGCAGCAAAGGATACCACATGCAACAGTGGAAAATCAGCTCCTGCCTCCCTAATTTTACCTGCAAGGCCTCTAAGTTGGTAAGCAGCCCTCACTTGCCAGACCACTCCCAGAAGTGAATCTCATACACACCCACAATTTCCCCTGGAAATACTTCCTACTTCACTTTTTCAGGCCTTGGCCCTCAAAATTCCAACAGCAAGTGATAGCTCAGCATCTTCAAGGCTGTTTGTCTTCCACAGAGATTGGCAGTGCTCCACATTTCATTTAAGAGCCATCTCACAACAGTCAGAGTTTTCCTCTGAAAAAATAAATAAATCTCTGAACCCCATGCCTCAGAGAAAAACCCTTCCCAAAACCCAGCAAGAATCAAAGCTAAAGTATCCAGGAAAGTTTATTCCTTAAAAAAGACAAGTGAAGTTATTTTGGAAGACAACTGCCAGAGGTACTGTGAGAACACAGATATCCAAAGCTGTCATAATATTTGACCCTCAGAAAATAGGGCTGTCCATCCCTTGGGTAAACTGGGATAATATTAAATGGGGAGAGGCAAAGAAAACACTTGTTTTCTTTTGGAAGAGGGGTGCAGGGCTGCAGCAGCACTCCTCAGCTGAGCATGCAGGCAATGGGGAGATCAAAAGCTGAGCTCCAAGGCAGGAGCCTTTCATCTGCAGCTCTGCCAGTGTTTAGAGAGGAAAAGTCCTAGAGTTTCACTGGGAGTGACGAAAAACATTCCTTAGGACCTTGCTTGAAAGCATGGCTGTCTGCAGGATGGCTTTATATTTAGGTTTTATGCTGATTTTCTTTTTTTCTTCCCGATTCCTAGGACTTTATTATACATGTTGGGCCAAATGCAGAAGTGGAGAAACTTCTGGCAAAGGAGATGGAGGTGGGATGTAGGATCTGCTCCACTGATTGTGGGTTTCAATCCCAGCCCCTTCAAGCTGATGTGTAGGTAGGGTGGTCTTATTTTCCCCAGAAAGAGGGTCTTGGCTTTAATCTGCTCCCTCCATTGCAGGTCTCCTGACTGTCTCCAGGAAAGCAGACGGGAAGGAGGCGACCAGACTGTGGCTGCCACGGAAAGCATCAGATATGCAACTATTCAGCGAATTCTCGCAAATGATGGTTCTGTTATCAGAAATCAGGATTACTCAGCATACGCTTCACAAACAGGAGGGGATAAATCCACAGGATAATTTATTCACAATGAATAATTCAACCAGCAGAAGTGACTACTCCAAAGATCGGGTCAAAAGTTGAGTACTTGAATAAATGAATTGCCCTTTCACAAATATAAAAAGCAGAAATCTCAATATTTATCATTTTCAGATACACAAATATTCCAGAACAACATTTTCTAGAGTGTTAATAATAAATTCTATTGATAACAGGAGTTAGAAAAGCAAATAATAACTGACTGGAATATGTTTATATATGAAAAGTGACTTTTCAAACAAACTATCAACAGTGGGCTGCATTATAAGACTATTAGGAAATAGAAACTTTCCAAATAACTTGCCTACCCTGGCAAATGCTGAACCTACTGCCAGTAAATAAGCATTACCCTGGAGCACGAACCAAGCTGTCACAAGCTCAGAGATATATGGCAAAAGCACAAGCAGAGAGGCTCGAGATCCACAGCTGAGACCAGATGTGCAGCCGACCAAGGTGAAAAATGGGAACCATCGGAGTCCTCTCCCAGTATCACACCTCTAGAGGAGTCTCATCCCCCTCCCCGGCTGGGTGGGAGATGGGTTTTGCTGTCACTGCTGCCCTAGGACTCTCCAGCCTGGGAAGTGTCCCTGCAGGGCAGCCAGAGACACCCCACCTTCAACCCAGCTAGCATGGCCAGCCCACCCTTTGCAGCACAACCAGTCACTTTGAGGCTGCTTCTGGTTGGGACAAACCACAAGAAGAGTTCACTTTGTGCCTCATCTTTTGTCTCTCTGTGGTGAGATGTCCACGGAGGCTCACTGTGCTGTCTTAGAAAGATGTTGTCCACAGTTCCTGCAGAGCTGTGAGAGAGTCTGTCCCACCTGTCCCACCTGCTGTGCCTTTGGGTAAACTCACCCTTTTCCAGTAACCATAGGGACAGATCAATCTAGAGATAGGAGCTGATATGAGCTCATCAGCTCCTTTCACCCAAATTACTGCTGGTCATACTTGCTCACGGCTGACCTAATCCATGGCAGGAATTCCTCAGCCCTGGGGCGTCCTCTGCCACCTTGCTGGCAGCAGTAACTGAGCTTCAGCCAAACTAAGGGGAACTTGACTCTGTGCGGTTTGGACTGACGAAAATTCGGGTGCAAGTCCTGTGGGTTGGCTTACTCCAGTCTTGAGGCCATGCCTTGAGCTCACATTTGGAATCATTATGGCACCAGGTAGAAAATTAAATTCATTTTTTTCCTATACTGTGCATAGCTGTAGTGAGCAGAGATCCATCGCTGGCACATGGGGAGCGGAAAAAATTGCTTGAGACATGAACAATTCCCCAAAAAGTAAGGGAGGAGGTTGGTGAGAGGCAGAGGCTCAGCTAACAGGGGTTGGAGCTGGGGCACTGCTTTCCTTCTGCAAAGGAGGTGCAGACTAAAAGCATTCCAAATATTGCCTTCCTATGAGGTCCTTCTCCCGCCCCAAAGAGCAGACATCTCAAACTGCCCCTGAAAACCAGCTTGGTGCTACTGAACTACAAAGAGCTGTGAAACACAGCCCAGATGGTTTGACAATGCAGCCAGGGTTTATGGCCTGGAGCAGGACAGAGACAGGGAGCCTGGGAGGGCTGGTGTGCTGAACTTCACTTTGCTCTGCCATGAAGCCCAGCCTGCTGGGAAGAGCCATGGGCCACACAGCAACTTGGTGGCCAAAGCAGAACTCTCACCCACTGCTTTGGAGTCCCCATCCTCTGGCCGCAACCAGAGCACAGCCTCCCACCCAACTCCAGACCCAGACTGCAAGAAAGGTGTCTTGATTGGATTTTTTTAAAAATTGTTTTATTTCTAGAGAAAAAAGTAAAAGGTCATTTTCAGTTTGGCTACAGGAATAACAAACACACCAGTACAAAAGCTGAGAGCCTTGATTTGTGGTTGCATTTCTACAGTTTCATCTCAACAAGGATTCTGGACCCAGGAGAGGCAAATAGTGATCCTACCCTATAAAAGAGGTACAGGGGGCAAGAATGCGGTCCAGTCATTATAAAAATGGTATGGAGTCAGAAGGACTGTAGTATGAGCAATTAAAAGGAAAATTAACCATAAGAAAAGTTTTCTTTCGGTTTTATAGCTAAACCCACAAATAGAAGAAATACTGTACAGCTGAACTCCAACAAACAAGCGTGCCTGATTTTAATGAGCAAAATGAAGGGCTTGTTTTATGGGATATGTAATACAATAGTCCCACGGTAAGGAAGCCTATTTCTCCACTGCTCTGCACTGCATGCAGTTATTCCAAGTGGTGCAAAGTGGATGTAAAATGCTACCAAACCTAAATGTCTTCCTTTTGTTCTCCTTTAGTGCTCTCCTACACCCTCTGAATGCACATGTGCACCACTGTGCTGCATGCAGATCAGCAGATTAAAGGAAAAGGACTAGTACTGTGGTTAGGAAAGGAGGGGAAGGGAAGGAGGCAAGTTCTGGACTCACCCCCTTGCCACAAACTTCCTGTATGATCCTCACTGAGCCACCTAATTTTGGCAGAAGTTGTGATGGCAGAGCTCTGGCAGAGGTCCAGAGGTCGAAATCTGGTGAAGGTGGGATGCAGGGGACTGGCAGAGTGTGAAGCACCAATGCCATGGCTGAGCCATGAATCTTCCCACCTTATGTTCCTTAAGTGCTTCTGTGGAACTCTAACTCTGCTCTGAGGGACAAAATACCATTCTTTGTGTGCCTACAGCTATCAAGGCACTCAAATACCCCTACAACAGGGGTGCACCAGAGTTTGCAGCTGAATTTTGCTGTAATTGTGGCGAAAAGTACTGTGGTCTATAAATATAGAGACAATAAGAAAAAGGCTGGCAGCAGCAAGGATGCAGCCCCAAATATTCCCTGGGGAAGCTGCAGACAGCTGGGCTCTCCCTCCATGCCAGCAAGGACCGTGGATGTCCATGCGTGTGAGGGGCACCATCACACACAACACAACCTCATCCCTCCCCACCACACCCCTTCTTGCATTCACTGAGCTCTCTCACAGCACAGTTAAAAAACCCTAACTATGCTTATACCCCCCACCATTGCCACTACCCTTTGTCTCACAAACTAATCTGTGCTTACTTGCCCAAACACTCTAAAATAAAAAGGCAACTTAGTGCTTATAAATGCGAAAGAAAATATATGACTCGTTTGCCAGGGTCTTAAGGGAAATAGTCTTAAGGCTATATAGCCAAAATTATTTCCAGTTGACTCCTTCCAGCCCATCAGTTTCAAAGAACCAATTTGTTGGCTACTTTGTTGCTTTATTCAAAGAAAAAAAAGCACTTTTTTTAAAAAAAAAAATTTTTCTCACACTCATATTTCATGCCATTCTTCTTGTGGGCAAGAACAGAGCAGGGCAATACCAGCACAGGGAAGAGAGAAAGGTCTGAACAGCAGCTGGATGCGAGTGAAAGCAGGAATCCTCAAAGAGGGCTTTTGTCTGTCGTGGCCCATATGATACGGGACAGTGATCTCACCGAGGGTCATGCTCCTGCTCCTTCTCTACCTCCTGCTTTTTCTGTCAGTTTTGGGTGTTGCTGGTAGAGGCTGCTCTGTTTAGAGACACAAACCCCAGGGTTGCATGTCTCACGGCTCAACACATGCTGAAGCTCGCTGTAAAGCTCAGAGCATCCTGGACTGCACTTTCCAAGGTGGTGACATCCCAGGACCTTTTACCCGAGGAGGCATTTGGCTGCCCAGAGGGGCCAGGCAGCCAGGATCAGCTCCAGGCAGACAGCACTGCAGGCCTTGGGTGCCACGAGGTTTGTGGAAATGGCTTAAACACAATGACCACAGGCAGTTTGGATGGCAACCTGGTCTAGTGGAAGGTGGCGGGGAGTTGGAACAAGATGAAAATTAAGGTCCCTTACAACCCAAGCCATGCTACGATTCTGTGATCACAAACCACCTGGAGCTGCTGCTCCCCAGCAATTTCTCAGGGATACCAGAAATCTCTGGAGTAACCAGTCTCACCAACTGCATCACCTCCACCCCTGGGGAGTGCCTTACTTTGAGCTAGTAAGAAAGTCACCATTCCCACCAGATTTGCTGGAGGTTGGGCTGCTGAAGAGGGGGATGAGGAGGCAACACCAATTTGGCACTCACATCGCCCAGAGTGAGAAAAAAAGTCTCTGTAGTGGTTGCAGCAGAGGTTTAAAGGCAGAGCTATCTACTGCTCTTGTCCTGGGCCAATGTAAAGTCCATTTCAGAGGTACCCAGCTGCTCTTCCGACCCCACCCATATCACAGCAGCATCCAGAACTGATTCTCACAGCTACTGCTGCAGTGCTGTATTTCCACACTCCTTTTCTTAATATATGCTGCCCTTCCCACATTGTTCTCCTTTCCCGGCCCCTAGTCCTGGCCACTCCCTTGAGTTCTCCCTATTGGTTCCGGTACCCCAACTCCACCCATGTACCGCCCCTGCACCCTGAGACCATTGGTCCATGTGCTCTCTCCGCCCCCTCGTCCCCGTGTAAAACCCCAGACTCACAGCGGGTTTGTCGCTCTGCCTCTGAGAACCTGCACGTAGCTATGGGAGTAAAGTTCTTCTGTGGCCCCCATGCGGAGACCCTTCTCGCCTCCTTTATCCCCACCGTGTTGTGGAGCCGACAGGAGCCGGAGCGTGAGCGCAGGGGCGCCCGGGAGGGCTGCGGGAAGCGGAACAGCCGCTCTCCCCGAGGCAGCCCCGCGGCGCTCTCCGGGAGGGTTTGTGGCGTGCCATGCCAGCGCAGAAACTACAGACCGCAACATACTGCAAGGCATTTCTTATTTGTTTTAATCTGGGTTGGGTTTTTTCTTTTCAGTAATAGCAAGTAACCCAAAAATTAAAGATTTTGGAAGATTAATCCGCTTGCAAATTCACGGTGATCTGAGCTAATAGTTTCAGCCAGAGTGGGGGGGGGGGGGG
>WEIT01031028.1:205386-223803 GCA_013389985.1 Dryoscopus gambensis
GGGGGGGGGCGGAAAGGGAAACAAAGAGAAAAGAGTGGGAGGAAAATCCTGAAAAAATTTCAAAACACATTGTTTCAAAATCTTCTAAACAAAATGGGTTGGGTTTTTTCTGAAATACAAAGATATTTCATTTCAACATTTTCCCATTTGGGTCTCAAAACAGCCTTTTTGTTTTACGAACTAATATAAATCAAAAGAAAACAAAGTTGAATGAAAAGGTTAATAAATGCAATAAAACATTTGGGGTTTGGACAGGAGAAAATATTTGGTCTTGACCCTACAGGAATCTTTTCCTCTTTATTTCCTCAGTTTGCTAAGAAATGCAAATAATTTGTTTTGGTTTGACCTGAAGCAATTTATTTATCATTCTTGGAACATGAAACGCCATTGTTTACCTATATCAACTCATCAGCTCCCTGGCACTCTTTTCTTGGGGGAATTAAGGAGATCAAGGGGATTAAGAAAGACCCCATTGAGCTGCTGCCAGGAGGGTTGATGTGGGGTCTGGGCTTTTTGATCCCAGGAGGGGTGGTTAGGTGCTGTGGTACCCACAGGGCCCTCAGGACAAGAAGCAAATGTGGGGAGAAGTGAGATTTTTTTATTAGACCAAAATAAAAGATTAATAAAATATATTATCTACACTCACAAGACTTACCTTGCCTGGAAGATGAGGCAGGGTTACTGCTAAAGCACAGCTGTGTCCCAAAGGACACCATAACATCCTGACAGAGTAGATTTTAGGGGCTTTGGGAAGAAAATCAGGATGGACAGGTTTCACAACTTGCCCTCTGAGAAAAAAGGCAGCAAATCCTGTCCCTATCCACACACTTGAGAGATGTCAGACAGACATGGGAACAATTTGGAGGCTCCCAAAACAGGGCTGGCCCCAGGTTGAGCTCCTCACTGTGCCATGCCAGGGGCTCCTGCATAACATGTGATTGATTTTGGTTGCGTAATGCTGAGCCATAAGACCTCATCAGCTGCTACTCATTACGCAGGCACAGCCCTTCTTGAATAGAAACCATAGCAGAAAATAGATCTGGGGATGTAAAACCTGACATCTTGAATTCATAAACGGAGCGACAGCATTCTTGTTTAGAGTCTGAGGGTGGCCTGTTCTGAACTCGCCTTTTTTTATACCAGATGAGCCTAACCTCAGAGCCAGGATGACTCCAGCTCGTATCATTAGCCTAAGGCAAAGAGAAGACGATGACTCAAGTCTCAGCGCAAGAGTCTCTACAAAGTGCTCAAGCAGGAGACATTGAGTCTGATCCTGCCATCTCAGCAGACCCATCGACTCTCTGGACAATCTCCTCAGTCCCAGCAACAGCAGGGACAAAGGGTGCCACTCCAGGCTGCAGTCAGACTGTCTACTCACACATGATATCCTAATCAGGGGAGTGTCCCAGAAAACCCCAGCCACTAGAAAGAGGCAGAAAATCAACCAAGAAATCACTCTCCTCCCTATCCCACCACCAAATCAGTTTCAATTCTGAAAGCAGGAAGACCCAGAGCTGTGTCAAAGAGAGGGACAAGATCAACTATTTTAATTAAGCAGTGGAGAGGCTGGGGGTAGGACTCATTGACCTCTCAAGGTCTTCTACAACACGATTTTTTTCACAGTTTCACATACTTGTTTCATTAAGACGTGGGTTTGGCGGGGATTGGGTCTTTATGCCAACTCTCCTGTATGAGCCCAGGGAGGACATCTAACCTCTTCCTGTCTTTCCAAACCCAGGATAATATGTATTGACACACCCACAGTGCTGACTTTGCCTGGAATAGAGTTAATCTTCTTCATAGAAGCTGGTATGGAGCTGTGTTTTGGATTTGTGCTGGAAACAGCGCTGATAACCCAGGGGCGTTTTTGTTATTGCTGAGCAGGACTTACACGGAGCCAAGGCCTTTCCTGCTCCTCACCCCACCCGCGAGGTGGCTGGGGGTGCACAAGGAGTTGGGAGGGGACACCGCGAGGGCAGCTGACCCCAAATGACCCAAGGATACCCCATAGCATATATACAGCATCATGCTCTGTATATAAAGCTGGGGGAAGAAGGAGGAAGGGGGGGTTTGTTTGGAGTGGTGGCATTTGTCTTCCTGAGTCACTGTTATTTGTGATGGAGCCTGGCTGTCCTGGGGATGGCTGAACACCCTCCTTGGGACATGGTGAAAGAATTCACTGTTCTGCTTTGTTTGTGTGAGGGGCTTTTGCTTTACCCATTAAATTGTCTTTATCTCAACCCATTAATTGTCTCCCTTTTACCCTTCTGACTCTCCCCCACCCAACCGAGAGGTGAGTGAGCAGCTCGGTAGGGCTGAGTTGCTGGCTGGGGTTAAACCATGACATCCGTTCATGTTAGTGAGATACTTAGTAGTGCTGGAGACATGAATAATCCATCTGGCCAGCAGGTATGAACACCTTCAGGAGTAACCAAAGACAGCATGAATGTGTCTCAAATACACCCTTATCACTGGCCCTAACCTGTCCATATCCAATCTTCTTCAGTGGATCCACTAATAATAGTGAGGTCTTCTCCTGCAGCTCCTTTTGCAGCTCCTCAAGCCCTCTCCACACCATGGATCACCCTTTTGCAGATTCTTTTTCAGATGTCTGGCAGTGCAAGCCCCTTTCTCACCTACTCACTGTGAAGGAAGAAATCAAATACAAGATAAAAACACACCCAGTGCAGCAGCCTGGCTTAAGCATGCTGTCACCAGGTCCTGTCTATTTATTCTTTGTCAGCTCTTTCTGCTTGCTCCATCTTTCCTCACATATTTCAAATATGCGTCTAATTCATGTATTACGTCCATTTATTCTCTTAATACTCTTATTCCCCTGAACTGTGTTTTTATGGTGGGTAGCAGTCATTGCAAGAACAGTGCTGAAATAAGGCACTTATTGGCTTCAGCTCCAGGGATTTTAACCGGATATCTGCCTTTGTTTAAATTAAGTAAATCAGGATGTTTCCTAAACACCATAAGGACAGAAGTTTAGACTTCTACTGAATCAGCTTTTTGACCTAAAGCCAGCAATGTTTCCGTCAAGGACATTCCCCGAATGAGTCTGAGGAGCCTGAAAATCCCCTTCCATCAGGTCCCAGGAGCTCTGTGACTCACCCTGTGGGGGACACCAGTCCTGATCCCTTTGGAGGGGCTGCCTACCCCTACAATGTGCCTACCTGTAGCCACTCAAAACTGCATGAGATACATCCCACTCTTCAAACGCATTTTTGGATAAAAGCCTGTAGTTTATATACTTAGAGGCATACTGACCCGTGCTCCCCAATGGAAACAAACCTGCAGCCAGCGATGGGGTACAGCTTTAGACACTTCTGTAGATAGAGCTTCAACAGAGCCATGGGCTTACACCTTCAGTTTTATCAGGTGAGGATTTTCCAAAGTGCTCAAAACTGGACATGATGGTGAACTCAAAGTAAACCAGAGATTTCAGCAAGGCTTCTTACACTGATTAACTTTCTAGAAGCCCAGAAGTTAAGTATACAACTTCCACAAGCAACAAATGGAAGATGGACATATCATCCAAGCAGATCCACAGCCTCTGAAGACTGGAGAGTCCCAAAAGCCAAGCCTTCAAGGCATCTGTGCATCCTCAGACTTGCATTTTTATTTCCTTCTGAAGAACCAAACCATGGTAGGCCAGATGTAGCACAGAGGGATCCGAATGAGCAGGAAAGTATCAGTGTACCCAAAGAAAACTGACTGCTGCAAATATTGATTGCTGGGTGAAGAGGGAGGGTAAATAATTCCTATCAGAAATTGGTTCAATTATTGGAAATGCTGACAAAAGCAAAATGCACCATCAGCTGTGGTTCTTCCCAGCCAAAGGCTGAAACAGTTTTGCTGTCCTTCAGCCACTGGCCACCAACAAAGCAACCCCCCCAGAAACTGCTGATGAAACTAATCATTAGTTCTCTTAATTAAACAACTGAGAAAAAGCTTGTAATCAAATAACTACCTTCCTTTTGTCAAGAACAGTTAACACTTTTGCAACACAGGGTTTGGAGAACAATCTCTCAAGGTCAGTTTTTGATTGAACTCATTCCCATTTGAGGCTTTGAAGTGCTTGGCTCGGTTGTTTCCTTGTGAGCTTCACCCATAAACCATTACTGGAGCTTTACTCTTCCAGTCTCTTTGCCCAAAGTCAGCTGATCTATTTAAGGAAAGAGACACTTCTCTCTAGGAATGATGTTAGTAAAATATGACCAGCAGTCCTGACTGTGACATGTCTACAGAGGTCACTGGCTTTGAAGGACTTGTTAAATACGCTTTATTTGTCTCAGCTAATGCCATCGTGGTGATTCCCCCTGTTTCTCCATGCCAGCAAAATGAAGGAGCATTATTTATGTTTTATATCAAGGTGCAGAGTGCATCGTTAAATGCCTTCACACAGGCAACTGATGTCACACAAGGTTATTTTTCTTCACTTCTACTCCTTGGCATTGCCCTGACTTCATCAGGAGAAAAGCACACATAGATGCAACACAGACCTCATGTGGCTCAGCAGCAGTGCCCTACATCACTCAGATTTTACTAGCAGCACAGTTTTTAGGTGAGAGCCATACTCACATATAAACAGAGCTCAAAATGTTGTCCAGATCAGCAAAAAAAGGCAGCTAAATAATTAGCTATTTAAAAATGAAAACTTAATGAGCAGCCAGGTAATGTCTAACTCAATGTGATATTAGAAAGCAAAGGAATCTAAGTGAGGCAATTCACATATCTTGGCAGCAATGTGCAGCGCAGTAGGAATGTCTGGAAGGAAATCACATCCACAGTCAGCACAGCAGTGTTAACCAAGATTTGAGCCTCAAAAATCTACAGCTTAAATTGCCATCACTCAGGCTCCAGTTCATATGTTACTCCCATGTTAACAAATGGGTAGAAAACCAGAAAAAAACCTCTGACGGTCCAGAGAGCCAGCCAAAGGACTTTGGATGCAAGCTCCTTGGGAAGAATGAAGTATCTGACTAAAGGAGTTTATTTCAGACAGTGCAGAAGTTGATCAAAGGCTCTGCTATAGGTGAGATAACCTGTGGACATACCTTGAAGCAGCTTTAAATATTTAATCAGCAGAAGTCTAAGCCAACAGCACAGGGGAGTAACTACCCACACACTTACCTCTTCTTTGGGTGGGTTTTGCCACTACTTTGAACCTGGCTTCTGCTGAGTTACATGGTTTGGATTAATCTGTTCAATGCTTCAGCCACAACAGTGATGGCAGAATGGACTCTCAGAGTTCATCAGATCTGAGACTCCAGCATGACCCAGTAAGGGAGAGGCACACAGCAGATATGTGCTGAAAATGAAAGCAGAACGACTGCACAGGTTGTCTTGCCACCAGAAGGAAACACAGATGGGTGTGGCTGCAACACGCTCCTCAAAGAAAGAGACGTGCAAAGATCAGCTCAAGGGAGACAGGATTGACCAAGAAATTGTCTTAAGTGCCCAATGGTGAAGGAAGCATCCAAATTCAGTTTCTTCAGTCTTGTAAGTGGGTAGCAGAAGATGAAGACATTAGGAAGTAATTAATTTTAAAGCTTGTTTCCACTACTGTCCTTCAGTGCCCTCAGTGCTAAAACTAAGTGACTGAAGCTCAGCTGGGTAAACCCAAACCAACCCCAAACCCAGTCTGCTTCTTGAAAACATCACTACTAGCTGCTTATTTGCAACTAGTTTGAGAGTTTAAAACCTGCTGGACCCCCAAGGACATGTCTACACAGACACAGTCCTGTTCCCAGATCCCAGGTGCTAGAGCGACCTGCCTGGTCCTGCTCACCGTATCCATCGAGGTGGACCTGGCTGCCCAGGAACAGAGCTGGGAGCAAAGGTCTTCCCCAGCACTGCTCTGCATCATGGTCCTTGAGCGAATGCTCATTCAAGGGTAAATGCTGCCGCTGCCATATCTTTTCTTTCACCTCTTTAATCTTATCAGCCTGCCTAAACCTGGTCTGACAGGCCATCCAAGGGACAGCAATTGCCTCAGGGGTGGACATGCAACTGGAGAGAGCCTGCCAAGTATGCAGATGGCTGTTATGTGCAACAGCATTGCTGTGCAACAGGCTGAGCCGGACTCTCCGGCCATCTCCTAAGAGTAGTGCATGTCCCAAGAGCGCAGTGTTCCCATCCTTCAGCCTTTTGAATTCAGCCTCAGCAGAGGGTGCCTTTGATCAGATCATCATCAAACCCTCCCCAGATTAAATTCCACCAAGTGGATCCTCAGCTGTGGTAAATCAGCACGGCTCCCCCAGGGTGGATGGAGTGATGGCGTAACCCCTGTGCCTGAGGATCCATCCAGCCCTCTTTCATCCAGATCAAGCACTGGTGATAAATGCAGCTAGTTTCAAATGCCTTTGTCTGCCTGTTGGAAGAATGCAGATTGTGAAATGGGAATTTGCAATGCTAACAAAATCCTGAGGAAGGGCCTCAGAGAAAAATAACTGCAAACATGACCAAACCCTCTCCTGTTCAGAAGATTCACAGCATCCCAAGGAGGTCAGAGCAGGGAGTCAGAGACCAACAGTGTCTGAGCCCTCGTTTCCACTTCATGAGGCAGATCTGTGGGCAAAGGACCCGTGATGCTGCAGAGGGACTTGCTGGCTGCTTTGCAAGACCCTGAAGAATCACACACCCATGATGGAGTTGTGCACCATAGAAGTTTGATGCCTGCCCTGTTTTCTCCTCACATTTGCATTTACTCTGGGCATGGTCCTTGCCTTTCTGCTAAACTCTGGTATTCCCTTGGCACACAGCACTGCCGAGGTCTAGCATTGCACTGGTCAGTGGAAACAATCCCTGTGAAGAATATGTAAGCAGAGACCCTCACTCCATCCACCCCCCCACTCAGCTTCTCCCCTTTTTCTTGCACCTTCTCTCATTTCTGAGAAACTCACCCTCGGCTCCATTCCTCCCTCTGCAAAGTCTTTCATCTGGAATTAAAAATAGAGCTGCAGGCAATTTCTAGACTCACTGTGAATATGGAGAGGTGAGACGTGAAAACTAACTTTGCACCAGTTCTGGCTCAAATTCCCTGGAGCCCACCTCTTGCATTTTCTGCCCCAGTGAAAAGGCCATACTTACAGCTTCAAGGAAGAGAAGGGTTACCTTTCATTGCCCTTGCACAGGACTGCAGTCCTCAGACCTTCCCTTTAAGTTTTTAGCATCCTTGGGAAATTAAAATTATAATACAGACCAAGGTGAGAAACACAGAAAAGAGCAAGTACCAAAGCAAGTACCCCAAAAGTAACACCAGGTGACTTTGCCAAGGCATGACTTCTCCTGCTTCTTCGGGATCTGCAGAACTCAGCGTGGATCTCCCACACCTCCTACCCCAGATCCTTTCTCAGAACAGTCCTTAAGACACCCCTGAGCTCCACACTGCCATGGACAGGCAATGCCCTCCAGCATTATTTTGCCCACAAATAAAATAACTTGAATTTGCCAGTGGTGACCTGTGGTGTCAGAGCACAGCCATGTCCCAAAATACAGAAGCTTTATATAAATAAAGATTGATCTGCAGGTGTGAAAATGGCACAACATTTTAATTCCCTTTCACGTGGGGTCATTGCAAACACACAGGTGGGGCTGAGGCATTTCGAATGAAGGCGGAGAAAAAGACTGAGTGCAACAGAATAAAAGAAGCCAGAATAAGGACAAGTGGTTATTGCATACAATAACCAGTCTTCCTCCCACCACTACCTATGACAAGGAAAAAGCTAAAGTCCAAATCTTTTTTTTTTCCCCAAACAAGAACCACAGTCTCTTGGTATAATGAATTTCACCCTGAAAATTTTGCCGCCACCAGTTAAATTCACAGATCTTTGGAAGTTTTCCAGCATCATCCACCAAAAGAAACCCCAAACACTTGTGACATTAAAAGTGCTGCAAGAGACTATTTGATTTGGAGAATTTTCCTTGTTCCCTCTCAGGCCTGAGCACATGGTTGGCATTTCAGCATCCACTAGCAGCCAGGGACCAGCCAGTGGTGGAAGTGCCCCAGCTCTGCTCAACAGACACTGGCCACCACTGAGGCTCCCTGGATGCAAACAAGGAGGAAGTTGTTGCTCAGAGAACACAAAAGAGCCTTCAGCCACCTGCATAACACACAGCATGACACCAGCATGACATTGCTGAAGGACACGGCCTCCTCAATTCAGTGTGGGTCAAGCCAAAGAACTGGAAGCAGAGAAAGGGGAAAAGCAAGGCATTCAGGTGGCAAATTAGCATTTGCTGCCTTTTAGACCAGTGTTGGACTGAAACTGTGGTCCTAAGATGCTGTTTACAACTAGAAAAGCCGCTGGCAATGTGGCCATGCTGTTTGCTCAGTGGATACAGCAGTTGCACACATAGGTTCTCAGAGCAGGGTGGGCTCAGGGCAGCACCCAGGCAGTTTTCCTCCAGCATGTGGCAGAGCAGGTACACCCAGCTGCAGGGACAGCCCTCCCTGGATGGCAATGATGCTTTTTAATCCAGAGAATCATAAAGGTTGGAAAAGACCACTAAGATCATGAATTCCAGCTGTTAAACCAGCATCACCTTGTTCACCAGTAAACCATGTCCCCAGGTGCCACATCCACATGCCTTTTGAGGAATTCCAGGTTGGTGACTCCACCACTTCCTCGGGCAGCCTGTTCCAATGCTTGACAACCCTTTCAGTGAAGAAGTTTTTCCTCATTGGAAAAACTTCCAGCACAGCTTGAGGCTGTTTCCTTTCATCCTATCACTTGTTACCCGGGAGAAGAAACTGATCCCCAGCTCTCTGCACCCTCCTGTCAGGGGGTTGTAGAGAGCAAGGTCTCCCTGAGCCTCCTTTTCTCCAGGCTAAACACCCCCAGCTTCCTTAGCTGCTCCTCGTAAAATTTATGCTCCAGACGCTTCCCCAGTTGTTCTTCTCTGGACACACTTCAGCCCTTTAATGTCCTTCTTGTTGTGAGGGGCCCAGAACTGGACACAGGACTCAAGATGTGGCCTCACCAGTGCCCAGGACACGTGGACATTCGCTGCCCTAGTCCTGCTGGACACACTATTGCTGATACAAGCCAGAATGTCATTGGCCTTCCTGGCCACCTGGGAACAAGCATCCTCAGATGAAACACCTTTTTCCTCAGGTATATCCTGTGTTTCCACTTGCAGGTAGGCTTTTCTGTGGCTTTCAGCTGGGAGGTTAGTTCTCATAAGCCACAATACCTTGTTTCAAATTGTGTTTATTACGAGTTTGACACGTTACATTACTGTTTACTTTTCAAATCATTCCATGAATTATCTTACTGATACAATTGAAATGGATATTAACTTCATGGATATTAACTTCATGTTTGATCTTCTTGGGACCAGTATTCACCTGGTTTCTTAAAACTGTCCAAGCCTGCTTACCAAAGGAATATTTTTCAAAGCTGAAGTGAGGTAGAAGCAAATACAGCATATTTCACACATTGTGAGAGACCGAGAGAACTCAAAGTTAGCATATGAGTCCATTTCCTGCCACCAAACTCCCAAATGCTCTTTTAATTTCTCTGAACACAATATTCCTCCTGCAAAATGATCCATAACCAGCTGTTTATCAGACTTCAGACCTTCCAGTAATGCTTACAATTTCCTGAAAAGTCAACATTTATTTTTCAAGTGGCTGAGTCAGGCCTCAAGTAATTTATTGGCTGAAATGACAACATGAAGTGAGGCATTTTGAAAGCTAATGTATAACTCTGGATGATATCCATGGTGCCACAATGTGTTTTAGATACCAGCAGTGATGACCATGATTGTCATCTTTTGTTGTGTTTATGTTTCATTGCTGTGTTATGTCGTACACTCCCACGCATTTGAAATCAGTGCTTTAATTTTATAATCATTTCACAGCATACTGCAAAAAACGTACGAAATATAAGCAGCATACTTCAGTCATCTAGCATGTCTCTCCATCAACCTTATCGTTCTTATCTTTAAAGAAAACTATAATTGGATAATCTTTACTTAATGTAAACTTCTAAAAGCTGGAAGCCATTTCAAGATTACACAGATTAACTGTGGCTACCTGTGAGAACATGCTTCAACATTTTGATGAATTCAGGGTGGATAAAATCAAGCGTCTTTAGTATTTACAAAACTATTTTGGCAAAGAAGTGACTGAAAATTTTTCACACAGCCTTCAAGAAAAAATGATAACTTTTCTCTAGTGTCCTTGTCTTATAACCCTGTGAGCCAGTCAGATGGCTGGAAGCAAACAGTGGCTTTAATTTTCTTTGCAGACAGAGAGCTCTCTAGCTCCCAGGTTAACTTTAGCACTGTCAGCTGCAGGAAGGAATATATTTTCAAAGTTCAGATAATTTGATTTTGGTATCCTTTTTACATGTGCAGATATCCTTTGTTACGAGCTGCACAGCTGTCTGCAGAGAAATCAGCCCAACAGTGATTATCCCCCTTCCACTCTCTAGTAAGATACAAACTATTACAAATATTTTTATATTTCTATTATTTGAGGCATCAACAACCACAAAGAAAATATGTCCTTTTCCACCAAGTTCCTACTTGTGTTCTCAATTGAAAGAGGAGATAATATATTCCTGGCAACATACAACCCTTTTGTCTTACCATGGCAAATGATTAATACTACGCCTAAAATTTGGAGAAGGACACAAATTTGCTGTCACAATCAAGTAGCTTGTATGAGCCAGGGTGGCTACTGCAGCCACCTCCTTGTTGCTGTTTCCAAAGTGCCCAGCTTTGTGCACTTTTCCTCACAGAAAATGAGGATTTCTCTCCAGCGCTAGGCTACAGAGGTTCCTAGGACCTGCACTGTTTGCTGCTGCCTCCCATGAGCCCACCATGAGCAATTAAGGAACAATTTCTGGGTAAACTACATTAAGCCTTTTGGCAATTATTGCTATTATTCTGATTCATTTAAAGTCTTCTCTACCCTCACTGCAACAAGTTGAGAAACTGGTGATTAAGAGGAGTAACTGGATTTTGTCCATTAATATTAGTTCCCAGTTACAGCTGTTGTTACAGTCCACATAGGGACATCACTGAATAATTGAAAATATCTAAATAATATTTGCCTTCAGCCTTGGAGAAAATGTCTATCCCACCTAACTAGAAAGCCCACAGATTCCAGACACTATAGAGACTGAAGCAGACAGTTCACATAAATGTATGGCAAAACCCATCCTATTTAGTTTCAGAAGAATAAGTAGATAGCAGTTTTCAACCAGTTTCACTGCAGTTTGTGGGTCTTCGGGGTGCACTGATTTCGGAATGGTCTACAAAACTTCACAAGAAAAATAAGCCTGTTGTCAGTAGGCTTCAATTTAACTATATGAGGGGCTGAAGCTCTTCTGGTAAAAAATGTGAATGTCTTCAAATGAAACAGATTGAAAACCACTGACTGAAAACCACCAGCTACTCTGGCTGTTTTTGGGGGGGTTTTTTAAGGAAGACTGGAGCTATGCTGTAAAAATGCTTTCAGAAGGATCTATTTACCTTTCACTAGTGCTGAAAACATATTTGAGTGGGGTTTGAAATCAAATTGTGCTATTTTGGATTTAATGATGATGCACAAATGGGAAATGGTGCTGTATGAAAGGAAGGCCACATATCCTGACCTTCAGCAAGGCTCTAGTTTGGAGAAGTGACGCCTTAAGGGACCGTGGGATTCCTACCTTGGACCACATCTGGCACTTCCAGCCAGTGCCCATGGACTCAGTGGAGTCCTGTTTCACTTTACACCGCAGGGAAGACTTTAAGCCCCTCCACTGTCAGAAAGCAACAGTGGAGGCTGCTAAAAATGGGTGAAAAATAACCCCCCTTCATCAGCTGAGCATCTAGGGACCCCCCCTCCCCCCCTGCTATCAGCAGAGAGAGACAAGCACCATTAGAAGAAATGTAAGTTCAAAAAGTCAGATTTTGGAGGCATATTGTTCTTATCAACCATAACTCACATCCATCAGGTTCCTAATTCCGGTGTTTGCTAACTTCACTTGAATTTATGTGACTTTTTCAGCCTACATGGGCAACAGAGTGCTGCAGAGAGAGGAGATGCTCAGAGAGGGTGGGGAGTTTTAGAGTCACACGGTTAATGGCAAATCTGGGGTAAACCTTGGGTCTTCTCCATAAATAAAAACCTTTGACCCGTCGGTGAATCTTTTACAAGGTGCTCAAGATCAGAGGTACCTGGCATCCAGAGTTTCCAAATGCTTATTAATGATTCATCTGATCCATTGACCTAGAGCAAAATTAGCTGTGAAAAGCATGGCAAATCCATGCAGGCCTTGCAGGGCTGGTACGTTTGTCCCCCAGCAATTTTCTGGTCACGTTTTAAATGACTCAGGGCTTCCTTTCAGAACAGATAGAGCCAATGTGTTAAAAGTATATGCAAAATAATTGGGGCAAAGGGCAATAGAGAATGAAGCCATCACCATGTTCTGGAAAAATGTATCATGAGAAATTTTTTCATATAAAAGGATAATAAAGAAGATCATTTCTATCACAGGAAGAGCTCCCAGCACTGAGTTCACTTCTCTTCTAAGAAGCTTACAGGATATTTGTCCAGTTTAGGAAGAAAGTGCTCTCATTTATTAAAAGCATTCATTTTCCCATCTCCCCCAGTGCTACCAGGACCACCACCTTCCCCTGCCCATGGCAGCAGCCCAGCTCCTCTGGAAAGGCTGTTTGAACATTGCAAACTGCCCTACAACCCAAGCAATCAATTCCTTCCCTATGAAAGAGGCTTCTAGAGCATCGCAGTGTTCCTGGAATGTTTGGAAATACTTGTCAAAACATGACTCCGGTTTCATTGTTAGTTCTATTAACATTCAAACATTTCCCTTGTTGATTAAAGGCATTGGCTCCATGAAATGCCTTAAAGTCAATGCCTACCTGCCTCCTATCCCATTTCTTATGTAACCGCTGCTTTCCACACCACAAATGTTTTTCCCTTAATGGTGAATGAAATGATTTATGCCACAATTACTACGCAGAGGCGTTTCGAGGCTGACGGAGGCCAAACCTCCCTGACCACAGGTTGCATTCTTCATCGTGTTTGATCTGGACATCCAGCATGCTGCATGAGGGGAATCACATTTCTGCAAAAGCACAAGATCCCTGAGGTAGTTATCACTTTATTGAGACAGAGTTGGACATGGTCCCACAAGCCAAGCTGCAGACCAGGAGCTGGTATTTGGGGAGGCATTTCACCTTCCCGGGCTTTGGAATGACTGAGTGTACCACAGGGATAATAACACTTAACTAGCCCCTACAGAATTATCTCTGTTTGTAAGACCCTCAGTTGCTTTTCCACTGCAGAGCTGCTGGACATGCACACCGAATCTGGAATACATCTGTCTGTTGTTTCTTATTTCAAAGGCCAGTAAAAGCTGTAGAGTCACCCAATTCTTTAATACCTCCTGTCTATTTAATATGCTGATACATGTCTAATCCACCCACCCTATCTCTGCAGCAAAATATACCCAGAGTAGAGCTCACACCATGCTCTTTGGAAAAATAAAACTACCATGGGAATTGCAAGAAGATAGCCATACAAATGAGGCTCTACATGTGGCGGGGCTGGTGTCAGACACAGCACTGTGTCAGCTCTGGCTTGAGGGAGCATACAGCCTATATTAAAGCAGAATTAAGCATGACTGAACTGTCCCCATATTTGAGCTTCCTCCCAAATCAGCCAGTGTTCCACGGAGAAAGAGGTTGCTTAAAGTCACAGCAATAATAACTAATATTGACTACAACTCTGCTGTCCCTAACAGATGAAAGACCTGAACTTTATTTTAGGATGTGTCTGCTTGTTCTGAAAATTCCCATGCCACTCACTACTCATTCCTTTCCCTACCTTGGAGTGGGGCAGAGCAGGGGAAAAGCCCCTGGAGAAAGGAGAGTAAGGATATGGCCACAGGGCAATACAGGGGGGTCAGGACCTGGGGAAGAGCCCAATGTGTGAGAGCTCCAGAGGGTTGCAGAAAAGGGAAGTTTCTGTAACCCCTGCTGTGGGTGAGCAGTCTGGGTGGATGGGCAGCAGCAGACAGCTGGTGCCTTTTGGTGGTCTCTGGCCACATCCAGGACTTCAGTGACAGCTGTTGGACTTCCAGAAGCTCATCTTGGCAGTGTGTGATTTCTCCTCACAGGCAGCAGTCTGCACAGGCTGGAAGGGGATTAAACAGGCTGTGGCTTCATTTCAAATGCCCCTCAAAGTGAGGTGCCCTGCTACACCCACAAGTGCAACCCTGCTGCACACATATTTGCCTGCAATACCCAACGGGCCATGGCATGAAGAGGTCTGGCAGGCAGAAGTGATCTCTATCTTGTCCTCTTCAGGCTCCAGAGCATTGCCTTGGTTTCCTCCAAGGACAGGGAACACCAGCCCACGGGGGTGGTCAGTGACACCTCTGAGAGCCACTTGTGACTCAGTGCATTGCCCTGGCTGCACACAGAGCTGCTATGCTCAGTCAGCATTATTTCAAGGTCTGATTTTAAATCCTTGCTTCTCACACCCTCCACAGGCTTACTCCAGGTTTTTTGGGGTTTTCTTCCTCCCCGCTTTCTCCAATCACCTGCTTTGCTCTCCAGGCTGCCAAATTATTTTACCTCTGCCAGCACCTCCCCATATGCAGCTCTTGCAGAACAGATCCAGCGTGCTTCTCCAGTTCACTTGTTCCTTCTTATTTCACTTCAAATAAAACAACTCGCCCCTTGCAGAGCCCTCTGTTCCTCATCTATTCCATGCAGTTCAGTGGGAAACAAATCCAGCAGGATACGATTTGCAACCAATCTCTGTGTTGCAACCATCTTGCAGAGGGTGCAGGCACAGAGAGATCCTTCACAAGGTGCTCGCAGTGTTTACCCTGACAATCATTTGGATCCTTAATCTTAGCAACAATGACTTTTGAGCTTGAAATTCAATAAACCAGCCTGGAATTGCAGTCCTTAGGGCTGGCTAGCTAATAAAAAGCGGTTTAGCCATTCCAATGCACCTTATTGATATAAATGGGTAGTGACATGAGCTCTAGAAAATGTACCCCAGTACTGGCATCCACTGATGCTCTTTAACCCTTGAATGCTAAGGGTGGACAGCTTGGGCTTCTACTCATGCACACGGATATGATCTCTGATACTGATACAATATTTCAATTCAGTTTCATGTGAGCTCGTAGCACTCGGTCGGGCTGAAGGAACCGCTTGCTGCAACATTGTGGGGCCACAAAACTCACTCTGGCTCACAAGTCAGCTAACAAGACTCACTTTTGATAAGAAATATTTGGCAATATTTATCATGTGTACCTAACCTGATATGATTCAGCAGCTCACGTGACCAAGTCTCTGATCAAACTTGCCAGCATATTAAAATTTGAATTAAAGTTTCACCTACTTCATTGCTCTGCTCCAACTCAGTATTGATTCAGAAATTGCTTTCTGCTGGCCAAGGAAGCAACTCCTGTGAGTATTGGATGTGTGGGCACACTGGTCCCTAGTGTAATTTTTGCAAAATCCTTGTCGAGCTCAGCGCTGGTGCCTGAGCCTGCTGCCTGCCATGCTACATCTGACAGCTCAGATGTGCAGCGGAGAGCTTTGCACAGCGCATGAGAGGGATTGCAGGGGAAGGGAAGTGATCACACACTTTCTGACAGCAATGTCACCAAGGGTGACTTATTGGCATGAATAAAGCCTCTCTCCCTTCATGCCTCTCCAGAGCCTCAGTCCCAAGGGCTTTGGGACAAGCATCTGACAGCCTGTCCCATCCCCATCTCCTGGACAGAGAGGCAGAAGGGACTACTCAAAGCATTCACACCTGGAGCCAATTTTGCTCCAGTTTTCTTGACAGCAGCCTTCATTTAACTTAATTTGAGACTATCAACAGGTTGCACTTTCATAGAGAGAGATTAGCAGCCTCCCTCTAAGGCAGGGCTTAGGAAAGGCATGAAGGGAGGGAGAGAGGGAGGGAGGGGGTTTAGCCATGCCAATGCCCCCAGGGCCTGCAAGGCTCCCCAAAAATCATCCCAGGACAGCCAGTCTCAGTGGCTGAGCCCCCAGTGGGGTCTGAGCAGATGGAGGTGTATGACAGTGACAGGCTTTGAGCCACTCGCTCAGAAAAGGGCAGGCTCTCACCATCCCTGAGCTGCTGAAAGGGGGTTGATTTTCATCACAGACAGCTTTGGATATTAAGGGAATAAACAAACATAAAGTTCTGGGAAGGGAATTCTTATAAAGGGTAGAAGGAGAACAAACATGTTGGCAGAGAGAGTATCCCTGCATGAAGGGGGGTGCAGGCTCCTAGCTTGAGGGGAAAGAAAAACTTGGAGGCTGATATATGGCTTATGGCGTAACAGTGCTGAAATAAATGCAACTGTGTTGTGCAGGCTTTATTTGTCTATGTACATGGATTTTTTTTCTTTTTATAGTAAGAAAGTGGCTGAGACACAGTCCAGAGCTGCAGATTTTGCTGCACACCACTACATCCCGGGCTCTCTTACGGTGGCCACCACAGTGACAAAGCAGCATCTAAAAATCTGTACTTAATCGGGTCTGTGCTCCCCAACCCCACATGAGTGTTCCGCATGGTTAATAAGTGGGAAACCTAAAAATATCCTGCTCTAGGGAAAACTGCAAACCTTGAAGTCCTTCATACAGGACTACCCATTTGATTTCCTGTTGTAAAGGACTTCCAAATGTTATAAGCTTTTGGGTTTTTTCCAAATGAAAACCAGTTCAAAACCCTTAAAGGGCTGAGCTGACTTGATCCAAGGTGCAGACCTTTACATCTCCCAGCAACCTTAAAACTCCCTGGGTTCAGATCAGGCGTTTCAATCCTGCTCCTCCAGGAGCAGCATGAGAGTGTTTGCCTTCACCTGACAGAAAAGAACAATCACTGTGGCACTTTAAAAACTCAGCCACAGTGTGAAAAACTACACTGAATTCATGGAGATATATATATATATATAAATATCATGGATATTTTTATTTTATCCGCAGGCTTAGGAAAGCTCTGGTCCTCCTTTGCTGCTCTCCTCTTCAAAAATGGGGATCATAATAGTAGCAGTAACAACACTTAGTAGCAATAGAAACAATAGTGCTACAACAATGATCTTACCCTGGTGGCTTTACTTGAGAGCAGAATTTGGCCCTGCTTTCGCAATTTTGTCTTCAAAATAATGACGCCAACAACTCCTTGTGCAGTGTTATAATTATGCTGCTGTTGTTTTAACTTTTAGTGATTTTCTGGCACCTCCAGCACAGCAGTTACGAGAGCAAACATCGTGCAGCTTGACACGCTGCCAAGCCTTCTCTGTGACAGTGAAATAAGCACATTTTATTTATATGTCTGCTTTTCCCGCCATTGTTTTCATTTGAACCGACGGTGTCACTGGCGAGGGTCTCCGCTGACATGTAGGATTTCCTCGCCGCAGCCCCTTCTCAATGCTTCCCCACACAATGCCACAGTATTGAGATGTCAGAGTCTCTGTGCCTGATAAAGGTGTCAAGACAGATCCCGGTTGCAGCGACAACAGCGCGAACGCCGAGCCCTCCGCGGAGGCCAGGAGCGATCCCCCCTGTTTGCCCTTGCTGCCAGCTAAACCTCCGCACTGCCCGGCTTTTCCTCTGACCCAAAAATCCTCCCCTTGCCTCTTATGCAGGATGGGTTTTTTGGGCCCCTTCTGCAGAGCATTTTCAGCTCTGATAATATTTGCGTCTATTTTCAGCGAATGAGCTGCTGTGTCAAGTGGGATTAAAGCAGAGCTGTGACTTCTCTGTATGAGGCAGCTCAGCTCGCAGTCAGCAGTAACTGATGCATGTCACTTCAGCAACTCAGCCGTATCGGGGGTCTCTGAGATGACCACAATACCCCAAAACCGTAACTGTGATAGTGACTAGATCATTGTAATCTTAACTGTAAATGTAACTAGATCCATTTAGTGGGACTTTATTAAAACAGCTAGTCCAGTTGGCAGCAGCAAACACAGAGAGTCTCGTGGCGTCTGTGATTATTCCCATCAATGTACCACAGCGATTATGGGTGTGGGGAGTGAAGTCAGGCTGCTTGAAGCGAGTGGCTTCACTTCAGGGTACAGTGTGAAGGCATGCAGGGGGAATGGCCGAGTGGGGCATTTGCTGCTCAAGTCTCAGGCTGAGCCGAAGTGCTGCACGCACAGAGCTGTCCCCAACCCACGGATCCCCCTTCCGCCCCTTTCCGCCGCCTCCTTCTCTCCAGTAAGCGCGCTGTTCCAGGGCCAGGAGAAGGGGACACGCGGGTGAGCGCCGCGGCGCGCGGTGCCACTCAGGATCCACCATGGGAGCACCGCGCCAACTTTAATCTCACGTCTGTGGGAAGCGGGTGCCGCTGCACCCCGAGGGCTTGGCGGGCGCAGTCCCGCGCGGCACCGGCCGCCCCCCCGCGCAGCC